>QFEQ01000658.1:0-17404 GCA_003316335.1 Hemileccinum impolitum
ACGTGAGAGAAAGATAAGGGGCATGAGGTATGACATCATCAATGATGTCATAGGTCTAGCCTCATGTCACGTGACTTGTTCTAGACATAGATCACGTGAGGTTTCCCACGGTCACATGCAAGGGTCACGTGACTGGGAAAAGGAATCAACTAAGGTAAAACGGTGCTTAGTGAATACAAGCATTATGAGCGAAAGGTAAAAAGTGAAAAATATAGTGTACGTGGACCCGAACTATAACAGGTAGGGCTTGGGGTTTGAAGCCCATTATGAGGAAGAATGGGGATTTTTTGGTGACAGAGTGTTGCAGGCTGCAATGGGTTGAACCAAAAATACAGAGATAAGGAAACAGCAGTAGATGAGGTCAACGTCAATGAGGAAGATGAGGATGAGAGTGAAGATTGGGACAGTGATGGTGAGGATGCAATACATGCAGAAGGCCCCTTTACAGAGGGCTAGGCTGGCAGAAAGAAGTGGAGTGGTATCACTCAGTTGCAGGCACTGTGAAACAGTGGGTGGAATAGAAGTGAATAGGACTTAAGTACAAAGGAATTATAGGAGAGATTTATATAGTGATGACTGAGTACTTTAGGGCAGGGTTCTGAGTTCTAAATAGTTTAGAGCAGATATGGAATGAAGAATGTTCTGGAATGTTTCAGAAGAAAAGAAGAAGGTGGTAATAACCATGAGAGAATGATAAGGATCATGAGGTATGATATCATCTAAGATGTCATAGGTCTAGCCTCTGATCTGGTGCCAGTTCCCATGGTCACGTGCACTAGTCATATGACCTTGGAAAAGAGAAATTGACTAAGGTAAAACAGTGCTCAGTGATGTATGCATTTGTTACATTTTGCCTTTGGAAGGTTGAACATAGACCCAGCAAGGATGGGGATCTTTTGTTGGTAGATGGTGGACACAGATTTGAGATGTCACTTGATGAAGGAAGGTCTTCCTAAGCTTCGAAGGCCTAGGACTAGCAGTCGGACAGTTGACTAAGACGACAAAGGAAGACACTGCTTGAAAGGCAGTGGAGCAAGTAATGGATGTTACAATGAGGTAAGAGGAAGTGTCCACTCAAAAGTAGGATGAGGACTTTAGAGAGATATATTGCCAGGTAAGACTAGCTGAGGATACATTAGTGGTAACAAATGATTTATATAAGTCAGTTATGAGAAGAATGACTAATTGGATGGAATGTGAAGGAAGGAAGGAGAATGATTAGTCATAGAATTGATGATGTCATATGGAACATCATGGAATGTTGTGGAACAAGGAGAGATAAGTGAGAATGACAAATGATGTGGTCATATCTGAAGATAAATAATCAAGATAACAAAGAGATGGCCATGGTACTTAGCCAATCTAAGATGCTAAGTGAAATGTTCAGCAAAGAAGATGCTGTACATGTTGCAGTGGGGTCATTCCCCATCTGAAGGAGTCAAAGGCAAAGGAAAAAGAGTATATGGAAAGTAAATCGTAACACATATGAGTGAAAGGTGAAAGAAAGAAATAGGGGTGTATGGGGCCTGAATTATAACACAGAGTGTGGGCAGTGATTGTGTGTGAACTCTGCTAAGGGGATCAGGGAAGACCAGGTTGAAGGGAAATCACTACAAAAGATCTATAGATACATTTCAACCTCCTGGTTGACACATTCTGTTTCACCATCAGTCTGAGGATGATAGGCTGTTGACAGGGCAAGATCATGAGAAAGAAGGTGTCCAAGTTCCTTGGTGAAGACAGAGGTAAACTGTGGGTCATGGTTGGAGATAATCTTGTCATATAGGCCAAAATGAGAAAAGACTTTGTTGAAAAAAAGGGAGGCAATGCCTTTAGTGGTCATGGTGGAAGTAGTGGGGCAGAGAATTACCCCCTTTGTAAGTCCGTGGTCGACCATGACCAAAAGGGAACCTGAAGATGAGGGAAGACCAGTAATCAGGTCATAAGAGAGGCCTGTTGAGAAGGATGAATGCAGGAGGAGCAAATGGGAGTGAGTGGAGGGACCATGGGATGGGTGTTTGCCTTGTTGTGCTGGCAAATGGCACAGCCCTTGATATACTTGTGCACAAAGTGTGCAAGACTGAGCTGCCCATACTAATCAGTGATGAACTATCAGGTCTTGAGATACCTAGGGTGGTCTGCCATTTTATGATTGTGGCATCCAGCCATCACATCATGATGGAGAGAATCATCAGGGGGCATGTAGGCATGGCCACAGAAGGAGATAATACCATCAGAGAAGGTCTAGTCATTAGGGGATGAATTATAGAAGGAGATGGAGAAGATAAGGTTGGGGTCAGAGTGGTTGGAAGCTTTGTGGAGAGCCATAAGGACAATGGGATCAGTAGCAGAGGAGTAGGCAAGATTGGTGTTGATGAGTGTTATAGTTGGGCCTCATACACCTTTATTTATTTATTTTATCTTTCACTCATATGCTTGCATCACTAAGCACTGTTTACCTTAGACACTTTCTCTTTTCCAAACTCATGTGACTGTGGGAACTGGCACATGACCTGAGGCTAGACCTATGACATCATAAATGATGTCATACCTCATGGTCCTTATCTTTCTCTCACATTTATTCCCTTCTTCTTCTTTTCTTCTTTCATCTGCCTAGCCCTTAGTCAAGAGGCCACTATATGTATTGTATCCTCTCCATTGCTGTCATCATCTTCAACCTCATCCTTGTAAACCTCATTAATGCCAACTTAGTCAACTGTTACCTACTTGTCTCCATCTTTTTTGTCCAGCCAGTTGCTGCCCACAATATTTGAATAGGACTTCCAAAGGCCGGACCCCACTGCATTCCTCCTTTTTGTTGTGGACTGCAACAAGTCGAACGAGAAAGATGGATATAAGGAGTCGTCGGGAAACGAGGTCAGCATTGACGAGAACAATGAGGACGAGATTGAAGATGGGAATGGCGACAGCAAGGAGGTGGTATAACATACAGTGGCCCCTTGACAGAGGGCTAGGCTGGCGATGAAGAAGAGAGTAGTATCACTGAGTTGCAGGCACTGATTGAGGTGGGTGGAACGAAGTGAATAGGACTAAGGTAGGAGGGAATTACAGAGAAGGTATATATACAATGAGCAACTACCTTAGGGCAGATGTCTGAGTCCGAATTAGCTTTAGAGTAGGTAAAGATAAGAGGATAAGGAATGTTCTGGAACAAAGAAGAATAATGGAAATGAACATGTGAAAAGATAAGGGAACACGAGGTATGATGTTGTTGATGACATCATAAATCTAGCCTCAAGTCACATGAATGTTCCCGCGGTCACGTGCACTTGGTCATGTGACTTTGGAAAGAGAAATTGACTAAGTAGAATGGTGCTCAGTGATGCATACATATGAGCGAAGAGTAAAGTGAAAAATAGGGCATATGCGTGCCCAAACTATAACACTTTTCATTTTATAACCAGAACTAAGTGGCTTAAATACATCAAAGTTCAGAGACAGGCCACCACCCTAGCCTTTTACTGTTTAAACATTTAACAGCACAATCAGATATCAAATTATACACCATCACCCACCACCTCCATTAATCCAAATGACAACTGGACTCCACCTCCAGAAGTACTTGAAGCCCACCTATGAGAAAGGCAACCACTCTTTGCACCTTGACCAGTGTGCCACTGCCCCTGAAAGGTTTATCAACAGGACCCATGTTACATCCACCCAGATCAATATCCTAAGTGGTCTCAAGGAGCCACTAACAAAGATGTTCTCTGCTCCTGCCACAAATTAGAAAAACCCACCCAATACCATTAAAACAACATCCCTCAAGATCATTTGGAAGATAGTGATTAGTAAGGATGTCCAGAAACCAACTATAGGACAATCTTTCAAAATAAATGACACTCATGGCCACTGCCATACAAACCCTCATCCAGAATCAAGCTGCTGCCACTGCCACCATTCCCCCTCCTTCCATACTCTCTCCCTCAAATGCTTATAAGGCTTTTGCCAATCATAGCACCTGGGACACCAATCACAACACATTCTGCAATTGGTGGACATAGATAGGTGCTTGGGCTGACTGTCAACCAGGGCTCAACAACCAACAAAGGACCATCGCCATTCTCCTTCATATGACTAACAAAGCATCAGACTTTGCTTGGATAACTACCAACCAATACAGTGGCTCAAAAAACTGTCCATATGTTTGCACATTTTGCATTAAAAGCTCCCAATGGTAATAGCACTTACCACCTATCTAAGCTATGAGAGGATGGAATCCTCTACTAATTCAGGGCTTTCTATCCATCCAGGAATCAAGAGATTTAATCAAGAGATGAATGAATGGCAGTCATTTTAAAATGATATGTTATGTGGACAGTTTTTTGACTTTAAGTTTCAATTACATATATTAGACCCTGCATGCTGTAATATCATTACATACATTCAGTAAGGGTTCTTTTATGTCACCTTTATGTAACTGTGTGTCAACCCACTATATAAACTATTCTATGCTTATTTTCCCACCATCACTATGAGACCCATTTCTCTCTTACAAAAACAAAATATCATCTCTCTCTCCTCTCATAACCTTTCTACCAGGAAGATTGCCTCCCAGACTGGCCTAGGAAAGTCTACAGTGGCTCAAGTCCTTCAGGAAATCCAATCAGAAATGCCTAGACTTCATAGTGGTTGTCTAATCAAGCTTTCTGATACCAATAAAAGAGCTATTGTGCAGCAAATTATAACTGGCAAGGCCAAAAATGCTGTACAAGCTACACAATTCATCAACTTTATTGTTGACTCTTCTGTCTCCTCCCAAACAGTGAGAAATACTCTCAAGGAGGCCTTACTTAAAGCTGTAGTAAAGAAAAAGAAACCACTTATCTCAGCTATCCATAGGAAAAGGAGGCTAGCCTTTGCTCTCAAGTATCAACATTGGACTGTGGAGGACTGGAAAAGGGTTATATGGTCAGATGAAACCAAAATCAACAGGATTGGGTCAGATGGGCAAGAGTATGTGTTATAGTTCAGGCATGCATACACCCTATTGTTCACTTTTATCTTTGCTTATAGGCATGCATCACTGAGCATCGTTTACCTTAGTCAAACTTTCTCTCTCCAAGGTCATGTCCCAAGTGCATGTGACTGCGGGAACTCTCATGTGACCTGAGGCTAGCCTTATGACACTATATATGATGTCATACCTCATGCTTGTCATCTTTCTCTCACATTCACTTCTGTTACTTCTTTCCTTCTTGAACATTCCATCACCTTCCATGATCCTTACCTGCCCTTAACTAATTCAGACTCAGATGCCTACTCTAAGGTACTCAGTCGTAGTATATAAACCCTTCCTGTAATTCCTTCGTACCTTAGTCTTAATCACTTTGTTCCACCCATCTCCTCTGATGCCTGCAACTCAGTGCTTATCGCTCCTCTCCTCTTCACCAGCCTAGTCCTCTGTAAAGGGACTGTCTATGCTCTATTGTCTCATTGCTATCACCATACTGATATTTCAACTTGTTCTCGTCATTCTCGTCGACGTCGACACCGCTGTGCGCCATCTCCTCATCTCCGTATTCCTTGTGGAGCAAGTTCCTGTTGCAGTCCACAACAGTATGTGTGGAAAAGAAAAGAGGAAGGGTTAACTTCTAGAGAGGTTAAAGATACAGTGAAGTTTGGTGGAGGTTCACTAATGGTGTGGGGATATATAGGATGGAATGGTGTTGGGGTATTGTGTGAGATTGAGGGAAGAATAAATGCTGAACAATATGTGGCCATTTTGAAAGAGGGGTTGCTTCAAAGCATGGAGGAATCTGGAATCTCAGAAGGTGACATTATCTTTCAACAGGATAATGATCCAAAGCATACTTCTAGAAAGATATCAAGCTTCTAGATTGGCCTGCACAGTTTCCAGACCTTAATTCTATTGAACACACTTGGAATCATCTCAAAAGGTGTCTCTTAGCCTATGAGAATGCTTGTATGGGAGTTTATCAATTATGGGAAAGAGTGGAGGTAGAGTGGGGAAAGATTTCTGTGGAACAGTGTCAAAAATGGATAGAAAGTATGCCTAGAAGGATTGAAACAGTTATAAAGGCCAAGGGAGCTCATACCAAATATTAGATACTTTGATTTTTGTAAAGTCAAAAAACTGTCTGCATGACATGTCATTTTAAAATGGCTGCCATTCATTCACCTCTTGATCAAAGCTCTTGATTCCTGGATGGATAGAAAGCTCTGAATGGGTGGAGGATTCCATCCTCTCATAGGTTAGATAGGGGTTAAGTGTTATTGCAGTTGGAAGCTTTTAGTGCAAAATGTGCAAACATGTGGACAGTTTTTTGAGCCATTGTATCTATTGATTTCATGACTGGTTTCCCTACCTCTAATGAGTTCAATGCCATTGGTGTCATAGTTAATTGCTTCTCAAAAGAAATCGTTCTTTTCCCTTGTTTCCCTTGTTTTAAAACCACTTCATCTTCAGACTTAGCCAAATTATTTAGAGACCATGTTTGGTGTACCTATGGACTCCCTAACTCTATTGTATTAGACAGGGGACCTCAATTCATGTTGGAATTCACAAAGGAGTTCTGCAAAGTGCTGGGCATTCAACAGAAGTTGACAACCATATATCATCCTCAGATGGATGGTCAAATAGAATGAGTCAATCGAGAGGTACTGGCTTACCTCAGAGTCTACATAGCAAAAAGACAGGATCCTTGGAGTGAATGGCTGAAGATGGCACAATTTGTGCACAATTTGTCACTCACCACAGTCATTGGTGCCACCTTTCAAAGTCACCTATAATTATCATCCACAACTTGGGTTTGAACCCTTATCTAACACCACCCCTGGGGGTCTTTTGCCACTTCGATGGGCAAGTCCCACAATGAAATCACTGCCACGCTGGCCAAAACACAGGATTGGATGTCCCATACACAAGAATCCAAATGTTCTCTTGCTCTCTTGTATTCTATTAGAGATCTCATATTGCTCTCCACAGACCATCTCTCACTCCCTTACCCCACTCATAAATTAATCCAAAAAAATATTGGGCCATTCCACATCACTGCCATCCTTCCCAACACTGTCACTCTCTACCTCCCTTCCCACATCTCTATCCACCCCACAGTGAATGTATCCTACTTCAAACCATATAAAGCCCCACTGGCCAGACAACCCATATTTAAACCAGACACTATCACAGACACCAAGGATCATCATAAGGAGTACAAGGTTGACTATATTGCCACCAGCTGGCTTCATCACAGAAAATTACAGTACCTCATCCATTGGAAAGGATGAGACAAGGTAGATCACACCTTGGAACCCACACTTAACTTAAAACATGTGCAGGATGCAATCAATGACTTCCATTCTACTCACCCTGCTGCTCCTCACCCTATCTGTTGTAGTTCAGTTTCTTGTACGCTCTCTATTTATTTTTCTTTACTTTTGCTCATATGTCATACATCACTAAGCATTGTTTTACCTTAGTGTTTCTTTCTTTCCAAAGTCACATGACCAAGTGCATGTGACCACAGGAACTGGCACATGACCCAAGGCTAGACTTATGACATCACTGGTGATGTCATACCTCATGATCCTTATCTTTCTCTCATGGTTATTACCATTTCTTCTTCATTGTTCCATTCTATTCTATTTCTCATGCTTGCCCTAAACTATTTCATACTCAGAACCCTGCCCTAAGGTACTCATCCATACTATATAAACCCTTCCTGTAATTCCCTTATACCTTAGTCCTATTCATTTGCATTCCCTTCTTACAAAAGGGCCCTTTACTCTAGAGTACCACTTCTCTCTCTCTTGCCAGCCTTGCCCTCTGACAAGGGTCTCATCTATGCTTCATATTGCAACAATCTATCTTCCCCTTGCCTGTCTTGTCATTGTCATCAACATGCTCACCAACATCATCAACTGTTGCCTCCTCATCACTGTCTTCCTCATTGAACCAACCATAAAGCAATACAGTTTCACTATCCAGAGCATCTCCAATACACAATTCATTTCCCTCTTCTCTCTATTTGGTCTCTCCTATACTGAATTCACAGACTCTCAGTTGGACCTTGAGTCTGGCAAATAGGGGGTAGTATTATAGTTCAGGCCCTGTATGCCCCTATTTATTTATTTTATCTTTCACTCATATACTTGCATCACTGAGCACCATTTACTAGACACTTTCTCTTTTCCAAAGTCATGTGACTGTGGGAACTGGCACATGATCTGAGACTAGACCTATAACATCATCTATGATATCATACCTTATGGTCCTAAGGTAGCTCCCTATAGTATTACCTGTCCATACCCTGTCGCTACCTTAGTCCTATTCACTTGTTCTACCCAACACCTTATGGTGCCTATAGCAAGCCTAAGTACCACACTCTGCTCCATTGCCTGCCTAGCCCTCAGTTAAGGGGCCACTATATGTATTGTATTCTCTCCATCACCATTGTCATCTTCAACCTTGTCCTCATCATCCTTGTCAATGCCAACTTAGTCAACCATCACCTACTTGTCTCCATCTTCTTCATCCAGCTAGTTGCTTCCCATAACAATAAGATCAACAAACAGAGATGAAGAGAGCAGAATGGTGCCCTTATTGTTGGAGTTGGAAGTGAGAATGAGATCAGGGCAACAGGAAAGGGGGATGGGTCCAGCAAGATAGGTGATCTGAAGATCAAAGTCTTAGAGGTTGAGAAGCCAACAGGCTTGGCAACAATTTAGGTTCTAGACCTGTTGGAAGTAGGTGAGATTTTTGTGATCAGTAAATACTTGGACAGGGTATTAGGAGCCATAAAGATAATGGTGCCAACACTTTAGAGAATGGAGGATAATGAGGAGTTCATGATCATGGATATCACAATTCTACTCAGCAGCAGAGCAAGTCTGGGAGAGGTAAGAACAGGGCTGCCAGACCCTGTTCAAATTAGTTTGGAGTAGAATACCATTGGTAGCCCATTTAGAGGCATTGGTGACAATGGTAAAGAGCCGGGATAGGTCTGAAAGGTGGAGGTTTGGTTTGGTGAGGAAAAGCCATTTGAGATGATCAAAGGTGGCTTGGCATTTCAGAGTCTAATCCAATAAAGTAGAGATTTTGGTGAGGTCAAGAAGGGGGCAAGTGACTGTGGAGTAATCAGAGATAAAGTGATGGTAGAAGTTGGCAAAGCTAAGAAAGGAATGGACATTCTTGAGTTTGACAGAAATGGGCCAGGAAGTGATGCCATCTAATTTGACTGAGTCCATAGTGATCTGGCCTAGCTTGACAATCATTCCTAGGTATTTAACCTTGGGAGTATTAAAGGTACACTTCTTGAGTTTGAGATAGAGGTCAAGTTCCTCCATGTGTGCAAGAATGTGTTTGGGGTGCTTGTTGTGGGTTTTCTGATTAGGGGAAAAGATAAGTAAGTCATCCATATAGATAACTAGCTATTCTTCCACAATTATGTCATAGAAGGAGTCATTCATGAACTGCTGGAAAGTAGTGGGAGAGTTAATCATGCCAAAGAACATGACCATGGGTTTGAAGAGTCCCCAATGAGTGATGAATGTGGCTTTCCATTGATCACTGTCTTTAATACAAACATTGTTGTAATCCCATTAGATATCAAATTTAGTGAAGACCTTAATGTCCTGGAGGTGATCAACCAGATCAGTGATGAGTGGGAGTGGGCATCCATCATAACTAGTATGTTCGTTTAGGTACTAGTAGTCTTGGCAGAGTTGGAGCTTACTGTCCTTTTTCTTAATGAAGAGGAAAAGGGAGGCTTGTGGAGACTGGGAAGGTTGGATTTTGCTGGATTTGAGAACTTTATTGATAAAATTGTCAGTTACCTTCTTTTCGTCAGTGGAGAGTGGATAGATTTTTCCAATCTTAGATTGGAAGAAATCTTGCATATTGATGGCATAGTCATAGGGTTAAGAGGGTGGAAGGTGTCCAGCTTTGACTTTGGAGAATACTGAGGAGAATTAGGAGTATTCTTTTGGTAGGGTAACCTTCATCTTTTTAGTGAGGTATTGAATGGCAAGATCTGTTGAGGTGATATAGGTCTTGATGGAGGTGGGGTTGATGAGGAAGTGGGTATCTCTCTAGAGAACCTACTGGCAGCTGAGAGTTCTGACAGCATTTTTAGTGTACTGTTCAGGTGCAGAGAGGGAGTTGGAGAACCTAGCATTTCCAGTGAGGTAGGCATAAAGGCCTTTATCCCAATCTGAATAGGTTTTGGTGTATCAGATGTGGGCAGCAGATTCCTTGTATTCCTTCTTGAAGAAGGCAGTGTGATGGAGTTCATTGTTCTTGCTTTGAGCAAAGAGGACATTAGATTCATCAGTGGATTCAGTAAGGGAAAGGTGGAGATTATCCCACTCAATGACAGGGTTGGCTTTACAGAGCCATAGCATGCCAAGAATGATGTTTTCATTTCTATAGATCATGACATGAAACTTGATCTGATAGGTAATGCCTCTAATGAGGATGAATAGAGTTGTGGTATGGTGGATAGCACTGAACTTGTTTGGTGATTGATTCATATTGTGGATAGGATAGGTTCAGAGAGCTTTTGGAGTGGGAGATGATGTTTCTGGGTAAACTGCCAGTCTAGACAGTTAATGGAAGCTCCAGAGTCAACAAGGGTGTAAGATTCAACATTTTTGAGTGTGTGCAAGGAGATGACTAATTGGACACTAAGACACAGACATCATTTATTCTTGGATACAATTACAGGGACACACCTTTCTATAAATGGAGATGCTGGTGTTGACTCAGATCTCCAATTTAAAAATCCTGACCAGAGGTGGTGATGAAAGAAACTGAGGCTAAAGGTTCTTTATCTTCATCATCACATTCCAACAAGTCTGGAACAGAGTCCATCTTTTCTTTGTCATGCTTTTTCATAACTACATCAACATCTTTCTTCCTCTTTTCTCTAGAGATAGATCCTGTAGGGGCAGTGGTGGAGAAAACCTTAGTACAACAGCTATTGGAGCTGTGACTAGAATGGTGACATTTGAAACAGAGGTTGTTCTTGATGCACCTCTGATGTTCTTCTAGGGTAAGTTTCTTGGGAAAGGGGACATAGATGGTGTCAATATCCATGATATTGGGGTCCTTCTACTCCACAGAAGGTGACTGGAATTGGTGGTAAGTTGCCTTGCCCAGGTTAGCATTACACCTGTGGATTTCTACAGTGTGGCCATTATGGTCTGGAATGAAATGATCTTCTTATACCATTTGTCAATCTTTAGAACTTTTCCATAGACATGATGTGAGACATGAGTTGGGGTAGGATACTAGCCAAGTAGTAGCTAATCAGAATGTTTTGGTCAGAGATGCCCATGAGGGTGATGTAGTTCTGGAACTGAGAGTTGTACAATGTAAGAGAATATGAGTATTGGCCCTTCTTATCCTTGGTTATTCACATGGTGGTGAGCCATGTGATAGTAGTGCCCATCATATCATGATGCTTGAAGGATGAGGGAAATGGTGGTGCCAGATATGGTCTTGTTGTGGAACATAGTTGCCCACATAGTAGTGGATCCTTTGGTCATGTATGAGAGGACAAAGGTGATCTTCTTTGTATCAGTGTCATAGATGGTGGTATTGATTTTGATGTAGAACATGACAGAATAGAGCCAGGTGAGGAATTCAGTGTAGTTGCCATTGATGTTCTCAGGAACACTAAGGCAGAGCTCAGTGGGTTTACTGAAAGTGAATATGGTGGTTATGAGGTTCTGAGTGGTTGGAGATCTGAAGATTCAACCTGATTGAGGTTGAGAGTGTGGTGATGGTGGGATTTACACATGAGGAATGACAAACTGGGAAGTCACCCAATGTGAAAGATCAGTGGTAGTAGAGTGGTCTAGGTCAAGAGTGATGTTAGGATCAGGGTCTGTGAAAGTTTTCTGTTCCAACTCAGAAGAATCTCAGAGGACAGAGTTGTCCAGAGAGTGAAAAGACCAATGAGTGTCAATAGATGAGGGCTGGGATGAAGACAGTGGTGGTGACAGCTTACAATAACAGTAGCTGTGAGAGATGAGAGCTTTGTTCTTTTATTATGCTTTGTCCTGGGTGGGACTAATGTAGACCTTCAGGGTGCTATGTAGTTGAATCAAGTGCAATAAGGAACAAGGTTACTTGTGTTGGCATTGCCAACAAGCAGAGGTCTGGTCAACAATGGTTAGGATGGACAATGAGGACAAGAAAGGTCAAGAGCATCCACTCAAGATAGGATGAAGACTAATGTGGGGATCACATGAGGTGAGGCCACAAACAGGACTAGATTGCAGAAAAGTAGAAGATAGAACAAAGCTAAGGTACATAAGTGAGGGTTGCACCTTTTATATACTACAGGTGACTGGTTTAGGGCAGGTCAGCTGAGTATGAATATGAAATGTGTCATAGTGAGTGAGAAGTGCCATTGGGCAAAGGAGCTCAGCATGCAAATCAAAGGTGTAAGCAAGAATAAGTCATCTGCTGAATGGTCAGTAAGTAGGAATGAGTAAGCAGGCTGATGATGAGAAGATGATGACCAAGAGAAACCACATGATTACACATGTGTAGGAAAGGTGCACTCTCATGGGAATGACTGTGAATGAGTAGGGTTGGACCTATGAGTGAGTGAGTCAAGGAAGAAAAGAAAAGGAATCATAACATTACCCCCTAAGTATATCTGAAACCATAGTGAGGATCCAATAACTACAAGAGGGTGATGACCCAGTGAAAGACAGCATGAGGTCGGAAGTGGAAGCACTTAGAAGTCTAGTGCAGTGTGACTAGGGAAGCTAGTGATGTTGGCTCATGCAGTACTGTCATACCCTGGGTTGTTATTCTCATAGAGAGAGGCTACAAGGGAGTGGAGGAATGGGAGAGATGGTATGGTGAAGTTGGTGACAGCGATGAGAGGAGTTAGGACCTGGGTGAGAGTTGCACAGGGAGTGTGATGACTATGAGGATGAGGAGGGCAACAAGTGTTGTATAGAGAAGGATGAGGATGAGGAAGTCCTCAGAGCAGGGGCATGTCAATGAGCCAGACAGCGAACCTGGGTGTGGCCAGAGGCCCAGGTGAGGCAGAGGGGGCACTGATAGAAGGGACAATTAATGTGTACATACCCTAGTTGGTGGCATTAGAAGCAGGTGGCATGGTAATGAGGGTGTGAGAATGGAAGAGGGTGACTCCTGCCATGGCCAGTCCACCAGATCTCAGCTCATTCGAGGGAAAGGGTTTCCTAGGCATTATGAGGGGAGGAGGACATGGATAGGGAGTAATGGTGAACCGGGATCTGAGCCAGGATAGGCTAAGAGTGTTCACAGGCAAGGGTATGGACATATTGGTCGACATTGGTGAGGAATTCCCCAAAGGATAATTTGTATGAGATGATGGTGAGGGAACAACACAGTTGGAGCCTGATGTTGTGTAAGGTCAGCTGGTTGAAGGTGGTGATAGCGTCCATGGTCTGTTGGTTAATGAAGGGGTGGAGGTGTTCCACCTGTAGGCAAGCCTAGTATAGGGCAAGGAGGGCAGAGCCTAAATCGAGGTGCACAGAGGTTGGGACTGCAAGATGTGAGTCTAGTATGTGGGAGAGGATATTCTCCTAATAGAAGTTATGGATTGGGTCGGTGCAGATTCAGTGGGTGTACATTGGGAGGTCTATAGAGGAAATAGAAATGGAGTAAGCTATGAGAGAGAGAGAAGGAGGAGACTATAAAGCGGAGACATGACTCTAGCCAGCATTGGCTATGACTGAGTCATTGTTGGTAGCAAGGTCGGTGATCTGGAGGCAGAGTGAGAGGTCAGATGAGAGTTCTTCTATGGAGAAATACAGCGGTGATAACAAGGTGACAAAGTTGGGAGGGGGTGACAGGGATAGGGGCAATGGGACTGATGGACATGTTGGAGTGGTAGACATTGGTGGGTGTCAGAGGGAGAAGGGGAATCAGAGACAGTGATGCCTTTTATAGTTATCAAGAAGCTCTGCAAAATATTTTAAATTCCACTCAGAAACCTATGAGTCTTCTTTGGCAGTATATCCCTTCCATCGGATCAGGAAGGAATGGGAGTGGGCAGATCTGCAGTGTTTCAGAATACGATCAATTTCATATTCTTCTGCAAGTTCTAGTAGAGGAGCGGGGAAGTTTGGACCATGTATGTCTGTTTCATGGTAGGGGGTGAGGAGCGAGGCATGGAATGTCAGATAGATCTTCCAAGTTTTTGGAAGACAGAGTTTGTATGTGATTGGGAACAGTACCTGGGTAATGGTAAACAGTCCTTCATGTTTTGCTGTGAACTTAGGGTTGATGACCACATATTTTAAGTTGTGGCCTTCCAACCAGACCTTATCTCCAAGGGAGAACAGGGTGAAACATTGATGGGAATGAGCTGCCATGGTTTGGTGGGCAAGCTCGTGAGCAGTGAGGGTCTGTAGTTGGGATTCAATAGAGGGAAGTTCTGTTGACAGAAGGACTGAGGGTAAGGCTTGGGGTTCGAAGCCTATCATGAGGAAGAATGAGGATTTGCTGGTAACAGAGTGGGATTGGTGGTTATGCATGAATTCCACAAGTGGAATGAGGGAGGACCAGGAAGAGGGGGAATTGCTACAAAAGATCCAAAGGTATGTTTCAACCTCCTGGTTGACACATTCTGTTTCACCATCAGTTTGAGGGTGATAGGCCATGGACAAGGCTAGGTCATAGGAGAGTAGGCAGCTGAGTTCTTTGGTGAAGGCCAAGGTGAACTGTGGGCCACAATTAGAGATGATCTTGTTGTAAAGGCTGAAATAGGAGAAGACCTTATTGAAAAAGAGGGAGGCAATGCCCTCAGCAATGATGGTGGAGGTAGTGGGGCAGAGAATTACCCCCTTTATAAGCCCATGGTTGACCATGACCAGCAGGGAATCAAACCCAGCAGAAGATGGAAGATCAGTGATGAGGTCGCAGGAAAGTTGCTGGAATGGGCAAGTGCAGGAAGATGGGATAGGGGTGAGCAGAGGGACAATAGGATAGGTGTTTGCCATGTTACATTGGCAAACAGCACAGCCTTCAATGTATTTGCACACTTTGTGTGCAAGACTGGGCCACCAATACTGGTCAGCGACAAGCTGCCAAGTTTTGAGATATCTGGGGTGGTCTGCTGTTTCATGGTCGTGGCACCCAGCCACCACATTGTGGTGAAGGGAACCATTGGGCAGGACATAAGTATGACTACGAAAGGAGAGGATACTGTCAGAGAAGGTCTAGTCATCAGAAGAGGAGTTTCGGAACAGGATGGAGAAAGCGAGATCTGGATCAGTGTGATTGAAGGCCTTATGGAGGGCCATGAGGATGATGGGATCAGTGGTGGAGGAGCAGGCAAGGCAAGAGGCAAGGTTTGTGTCAATGAGGCTGACAAAGACAGAGGAAGGAAGCAGTACAGCCCCTTTGTTGTTGGAGTCAGAGGTGAGGACATGGTCAGGGTGGTGGGATAGGGCATTGGGACTGGCGAGGTCCATGCCAGGAATGTGAGTGATCTGGAGATCAAAATCCTGGAGGTCAAGAAGCCATGGGCTTGGCAGTGGTTGAGGTTCTGAGCCTGCCGAAAGTAGGTCAGGTTCTTATGGTTAGTGAAGACCTACACAGGGTGCTGGGAGCCATAGAGGTAGTGGTACCAGCATTTCAGGAAACAAAGAATCATGAGGAGTTCATGATCATGGATATCATAATTTCACTCGGTGGTGGAGAAGGTCTGGGATAGATAGGAGCAGGGATGCCAAGCCCTATTAGCATCAGTTTGGAGGAGGATACCACCAGTGGCCCATTTGGAGGCATTGGTGGCGATGGTGAAGGGTTTAGAGAGATTGGGGAGATATAGAACAGGCTTGGCACAGAAGAGCTGCTTGAGGTGGTTGAAGGTGGCTTGGCACTTGGGGGTCCAATCCCAGGGATTGGATGCCTTTATGAGGTTGAGGAGGGGTTGAGCGACCATGGAGTAGTTGGGGATGAATCGTCAGTAGAAGTTTGTGAACCTGAGGAAGAAACAGACATCTTTAAGCTTGGTAGGAATAGGCCAGGCAGTGATGCCATTGAGTTTGATGGGGTCCATGGCAATTTGGCCGGGTTTGACAATTATGCCAAGGTACTTGACTTCAGGGATGTTAAAAGTACACTTTTCAAGTTTGAGGTGGAGGTCCAATTCCTCCATTCAAGCAAGGACATGTTTGGTGTGTTCATCATAGGTTTTCTGGTCTGGGAAGAAGATCAGTAGGTCATCCATATAGATAACCAACCATCCTTCCACGATCATATCACAGAAGGAGTTATTCATAAAGCACTGGAATGTGGCCAGGGAGTTAGTCATGCCAAAGAACATGACCATTGGTTCAAAGAGACTGTGGTGAGTGATAAAGGTGGCTTTCCCTTGATCGCCATCTTTAATACATATGTTGTTGTAACTCCAACAGACATCAAATTTGGTGAAAACTGTGGTATCTTTGAGACAGTCGATGAGGTTGGTGATAAGTGGGAGTGGGTAGCCATCCCGAACAGTGTGTTCATTCAGATAGTGGTAGTCTTGGCAGGGTCGGAGTTTGCCATCCTTCTTTTTGACAAAAAAAAAGGGGGAGGCTTGTGGGGACTGGGATGGCCGGATTTTACCAGACTTGAGGTGTTCATTGATAAAGTCATCTGTGGACTACTTTTCATTGGCAGAAAGCAGATAGATTTTTTCAATTTTTGGTTGGAAGGAATCTTTCATGTTGATGGCATGGTCATAGAGTCAAGAGGGTGGAAGGTGCCCTGCCTCGACTTCAGAAAATACTGAGAAGAACTGAGCATATTCTTTCAGTAGTGTTACCTTCACCTTTTGGGCCAGGTGTTAGATGGTGAGATTCATCAAAGTCATATAAGCTTTGATAGAGGCTGGACTGACAAGAAAATGGGTATCCCCTTTGAGGACCCATTAACAACCAAGAACCTTCATAGCATATTTCATATACCATTCAGGTACAGACAGGGAATTGGAGAATCCAGAGTTATTGATGAGGTAGTGTTATAGGCATCCGGGATGGAAGACTAGAACATGGTGCAATCCTGACTCTTGGCAGGAAGGCCGATGCCTATACTGAGGTTGCGACGGTTGCGAGGTATGAGAGGCATCGTCAATGCCTGAGGAACTCAGCGGAGGGGCAATTGTGTGATAATGAGAGCGGAGCCACTTATACGTAGGCAGGCTAGTGCCTTTAGAACGAAGGGTGATCCCCCAAAGACCACAATGAAAGGATAGGGATCCTCCATCGTAGTCCCTAGGGCTTATATAGAGACTACGGTAGTGACAGTGACTACATTACAAGTGACTAGGGTAGAGGGTACTACCTAAAGGGTGTAGTCCATGTGGATAACATGCGGTGTGGTAGAAGGCATGGCTACGGTGAGGTAAAGCAGAGATTAACT
>QFEQ01000658.1:17679-28514 GCA_003316335.1 Hemileccinum impolitum
GGATTTTCATGTGGTGGATGTGGGTAGTGGGTTCCTGGTATTCCTTCTTGAAGAAGGCAGCATGGCGAAGTTCATCATTCTTGCTTTGGGCAAAAAGGACTTTGGATTCATCAGTGGATTTGGTGAGGGTGAGATGGAGGTTGTCCCAGTTGATGGTAGGGTTGGCCTTGTGGAGCCAAGGCATACCAAGGATGATGTTTTCATTTCTGCAGGTCATGATGTGGAAGTGGATCTGATGGGTTATTCCACTGATGATGGTGAACAAGGTGGTGATGTGTCGGATAGTACCAAACTTGTTGGGGGATTGGTCCACATTATGGACTGGGATCGGTTCAGCAAGTTTCCTGAGTAGGAGTTGATGTTTACAGGCAAACTGCCAATCGAGGCAGTTGATCAAAGCACCAGAATTGATAAGGGTGTGAGATTCAACATTTTTGAGCATGTGCAAAGAGATGACTAGTTGGAGACCAAGACAAAGGCAACATTTATTCTTGGATACTAGTACAGGAGCACACCTTTCTACAAATGGAGATACTGGCATTGACCCAGATCTCCAGTTCAAAAATCCTGGCTGGGAATGTTGGTGAAGGAAACTGAAGCTGAGGGTTTGTCATCATCTTCATCATCACATTCCAACAAGTCCAGAACAGAGTCCATCTCTTCTTTGTTATGCTTTTTTACAACTACATCAACATCTTTCTTTCTCTTTTCTCCAGGGGAAGAAGTGGAAGTGGTGTTTGAAGAGAACTTGGTATGACAGCTGTTGGAGCTATGTCCGGATCGACAACATTTGAAGCAAAGGTTGTTTTTGATACACCTTTGACATTCCTTGGGGGTGAGTTTCTTCGGGAACAGGACATAGACAGCATTGATATTCATGGTGTTGGGATCTTTGGCAGGGGCAGAGGACTGGAATTGGTGGTAAGTTGCCTTACCCAGGTTGGTGTTTTGTCCGCAGATTTCTGTAGCACAATTAATCATGGTCTGGAAGGAAACAGTCTTTTTATACCATGCTTTGATTGTGGTAGGGACAGTTTCCATGGACATAATGTGGGATATGAGTTAGGGTGGGATACCAGCTGAATAGTAGCCAATCAGAACATTGTTGTTGGAGATGTTTATGAGGGTGACTTGGTTCTGGAACTGGGAGTTATATGACATCAGAAAAGGGGAGTATTGACCCTTTTTGTCCTTAGTCATGTGGGTGGTGGTGAGCCAAGCAATGGCAGTACTGGTTGTATTGTGGTGTTTAAATGATGCCTTGAATTTTGTAATGAACGAGGACCAAGTACCAAGCAAGATGATGGTGCTAGTAATGGCCTTGTTCTGAAACATAGTTGCCCATGTGGTAGCAGAGCCTTTTGTCATTTAGGAAAGGGTGAAAGTGATTTTCTTGGCATTGGTGTTGTAGACCAAGGCCTTGATTTCAACATAGAACATGACAGAGTATAGCCAGGCGAGAGATTTGGTGTAGTTGCCATTGAAGTGCTCAGGAACACTGAGATGGAGCTCTGTTACAATTTACTTTCCATGTACTCTTTTTCCTTTGCCTTTGACTCCTTTAGATGAGGAACAACCCCACTGCAACATGTATAGTATCTTCTTTGTTGAACATTTTACTTAGCATCTTAGATTGGCTAAGTACCATGCCCATCTCTTTGTCATCTTGATTACTTACTGTTATAGGTTGTTCCCCTTGACCTATCCTTTGCACGTATGCTCTTTATTTAATCTTTACCTTACCATTTTCTCAGCAGCACGTGACCATGAGAGATGTCACATGACAGATCTCTTATCTCTGAACCATCAGATCTGGGGGATCTCGATGCCATCACCTCGAGGCAAGGCCTTCTACTTCTATTTCATTTCTGCTCCACACCTTAGCCTCATTGCATGCTTCTCAACTTCTCTTCCATTCCTCGTCCTCATGTTCTGCCACTCCACACCTCATATTGTCCTCATGGTCGACATGTGTTCTCCTCATGGACTATTAGTCAGTGAGCATTCCTACATATATAAACCCTTCAACTCAGTAGTTAGAACTCTAGTTCTGTCAACTTCTTCATCTTAGAGATTCAATCCATTCCATTGCCTTTACTCATTGTGAATCCCTTCGGTTGGTCTTCAAATCCAACTATGGAACAAGCTCTGTCATATTCAACACTCTTCCTTCGTCGCGTGTCCACTCTCTAACTCAATAACTCTTGAGTTTCCCGTCTTCTGTAACTACTGCGCTCACACTAGTTGTTCCATAACACTTACCTTCTGATATGACTGCATCATTTGTTATTCTCACTTATCTCTCCTTATTCCACAACATTCCGTGATGTTTCATATGACATCATCAATTCTATGACTAATCATTCTCCTTCCTTCCTTCACATTCCATCTGATTAGTCATTCTTCTCATGACCAACTTATATAAACCATTTGTTACCACCGATGTATCCTCAGCTAGTCTTACCTGGCAATATCTCTCTCTAAGGTCCTCATCCTACTTTTGAGTGGACACTTCCTCTTACCTCATCATAATATCCATTACTTGCTTCACTGCCTTTCAAGTAGAGTCTCCCCTCGTCATCTTGGTTAACCATCTAACTGCTAGTCCTAGGCCTTTGAACCTTAGGAAGACCTTCCTTTGTTGAGTGACATCTTGAATCTGCATCCACCATCTACCAATGAAAGATCCTCATCCTCACTGGGTCTACGTTCAACCTCCCAAAGGCCAAACATAACAAGCTCAGTAGGTTTTGAGATTGTTGACATAACGGGTGAGATAGGGGCTGGGTTCCGAGATGTGGTTGGAGATATGAAGATTTGTCCTGATTGAGAACAAGGGTGTGGCAATGGAGAAGTCGGCATGTGAGGAATGACTAGCTGAGATATTGCCAATATGAAAGATTGGTGGCAGTAGTGTGGTCAGGGTCAAGGGTGATATCAGGATCAGGATCTGAAAATGGTTCTGGTTCTGATTCAGAAGACTCCAGAACTGAGTTGTTCAGAGTACAAAATGACCAACGGGGGTCAATAGACAGGGGCTGGGATGAGGACAGGGTTGTGATAGTAATGGCTTATGATAATAGTAGCCATGCAGGAAGAGAGTTTAGTCTTTTGTTATGCTTTATCCCTTGATGGGACTAACATAGCCCTTGGGAGTGCTGTGTAGTTTAATCAGGCATGACAAGGAGCAGGGATACTCATGTCAGCATTGCCAATGAGCAGAGGTCCATTCAATGAAGGTTGGGGCAGATGATAAGAACAATCAAGAGCATCCACTTGAGGTAGGATGAAGACTGGTGTGGGAATCACACAAGATGAGGTCACAAACAGGATGGACTGCAGGACAAGAACAAGGGAGAACAAAGGAAGACTAAACTAAGGTACAAGTGAGAGGGTTGCACCTCTTATATATTATAGGTGACTAGTTAAGGGCCAGTCAGCTGAGTGTGAATATGAAATGAGTCATGGTGAGTGAGAAGTGCCATTGGGTGAAGGAGCTCAGCATGTGAAAGAAATGAGTAAGCATAAATGAGTAATCAGCTGATGATGACTGATACTTAAGTAAGCAAGAATAACAAAGAGCAGCATGGCAGTGTATGCATGAGAAAGGTGCACTCCTGTGGGAATGACCATGAATGAGTAGGGTTGGACCTATGAGTGAGTGAGTCAAGGAAGAAAAGAAAAGGAATTGTAACACCTTCATCTGTCTCTATCCACCCTACAGTTAACATTTCCAGCATAAAACTCTATAAAGCCCTGCTGGCTGGATAATCTGTATTTAAATCAGACCCTATCAATATGACTGAAGACCATCATAAAGAATACAAGGTTGACTTTGTTGTTGCTTCACATCTTCACCACAAAAAACTACAATACCTCATTCATCTATTGAAAAGGATGGGACAAGGTGGATCACATCTGGGAACCCACAATAAACTTAAAACATGCACAGGATGCTATCAATAATTTCCATTCCCCTCACCCCACTGCACCTCACCCTATTTAGGGCATCTCCAAAACACAATTCCTCTCTCTCTTCTCTCCATTCAACCTCTTCTATATTGAATTCATAGACTCAAGATTGGATCTTGAATCTGGTAAATGGGGGTAGTGTTATAGTTTGGGACTTTGTATGTGGGACTCTATATGCCCCTATTTATTTATTTTACTCTTCGCTCATATGCTTGCATTACTAAGCCACATGTACCTTAGCACTTTCTCTTCTCAAAGTCACATGACTAGCACACATAACTGTAGGAACTGGCACATGACCTGAGACTAGACCTATGATATCATTGATGATGTCATACCTCATGGTCCTTATCTTTCTCTCACATTTATTTCCATCTTCTTCCTTTCTTCTTCAACATTCTATTGTTGTGGGCTGCAACAACGATCTCCACAAGATAAATGGAAATGAGGAGGTGGTGAATGTCAGTGTTGACGTTGACAAGGATGATGAGGACCAGATTGAATATTGGGATAGTGACAGAGACGATTCAATATAACATGCAAGAGCCCTCTTTGAACAGAGGGTGAAGCTGGCAAAGAAGAGGTGGAGTGGTACTACTGAGTTGTAGGCACTGGGATGTAGTGGGTGGAACAAAGTGAATAGGACTAAAGTATGAGGGAATTACAGGAAGGGTTTATATAGAAAGACTGAGTACTTTAGGGCAAGTGAAGATAAGGAATCGATGGAATGTTCTGGAAGGAAAGAGAAAGACAGAAATAAATGTGAGAGAAAGATAACAACCATGAGGTATGACATCATTTATGATGTCATAAGTCTAGCCTCTGGTCAGGTGGACATTCCCACAATCATGTGCACTGGTCATGTGACTTTGGAAGAAATAAACAACTAAGGTAAAACAGTACTTAGTGATGCATGTATATGAGTGAAGTTAAAAGTGAAAATGTAGAGTGTACATGTACCCGAACTATAACACTACCCCCCATTCATCAGATTCAAGGTCCAACTGTGAGTCTGCGAATTCGGTATAGAAGGGTCTGAAGGGAGAGAAGAGGGATATAAATTGCATGTTGGAAATGCCCTGAATAGAGCAAGGAGCAGAGGGGTGCAATTTATGGAAGTCGTTAATGGCATCCTGTGCGTGTTTCAAGTGGTCCACAGGTTCCCAGGTGCGATCCACCTCGTCCCATCCTTTCCAATGGATGAGGTACTGTAATTTTCTGTGTGAAAGCCTACTGGCGGCAATGAAATCGACCTTGTATTCTTTATGATGGTCTTCTGTGACCGTGATGGCATCTAATTTAAATATGGGCTGGCTGGCCAGCAGGGCTTTGTAAGGTTTAATGTGAGAAACATTAACCATTGGATGAATAGAGACAGAGGCAGGGAGGTGGAGAGTAATGGCATTAGGTAGAATGGTGGTGATATGATAAGGACCAATGAATTTTTGTGTTAATTTTCTAGCAGGATACGGGAGTATGAGGTGGTCAGTAGATAACCAGACCAGGTCACCAATGGCATACAGGGGAGCAGTGGATTGTTTAGACTCTTGGTTTTGAACCATCTGGTCTCTGGATTTAGCAAGTGTGGTGGCAATGTTGTCATGCAATTTGGCCATAGATGGAGTGAGTGACCCCAGGGGTAGTAGACAAGGAGGGTTCAACCCCTAAGTGTGGCTGATAATCATGGGTAACTTGGAAGGGGGTTGTGCCAGTAGCAGTAGTAAGGGATGAGTTGTGCACAAATTGCACCATCTTGAGCCAATTGCTCCAAGAGTCTTGCTGTTTTGCGACATATGCTCTAAGGTATGCCAGTACTGTTGAATGGCAGATATGCCAGTCTAGCCCCATCTTTACATATTTAGCATAGCTTATCCTACATTACCATATTAAAAATATTTGTAAAGGTATATAAGATTTGAACTCAACATCTGAGTTCTAATAGACTCTTGACTTCATACATCCATCATTGCCTACCAGCACACATCAACCTCAAACCACCCCCTGCAAAGTAAGTGGTTATACTGCCTCTGTAGCATTGTGTTTTCAACAGGTTATGAGCCCCACTGAGTGTGAAGGGAGCGCCTAACAGCTGTACCCAACACTGCTAAAAGCGATGGTCAATATGATGATAACCAATTCACTGCATATCGCGCAAAGAGAAAATCATCGTAATATGACCAGGAGTCATCCAAAATGCTACAGCTGCACTCACACCTACACATGACATAGTCAAAGCACCCTAAGGTAGCTATTCTCTATGGGGAAGTATTAACCGGACAAACTAATGGACTTTTGAACCCATAGATGTCTTCTGCTTCTAACACCTCCATGTTGTGGGACTGCAACAACAACGAGCTCAACCAAGAATACCGATATGAGGAGACGGCAAGCAGTGGTGTCGATGTCGACGAGGATGACGAGGACAAGGTTGAAAATGAGGATGGCAACCGAGATGATACGATAAAGCATACAAGGGCCCCTTGACAGAGGGCTGGGCTGGCAGAGGAAAGAGTGGAGTAGTACCACTGAGTTGCAGGCACCAGATGAGGTGGGTGGAATGAAGTGAATAGGACTAAGGTAGGAGGGAATTACAGGGAAGGTTTATATACGGTGAGCGACTACCTTAGGGCAGGTGTCTGAGTCCGAATTAGCTTTAGGGTAGGTAAAGATAAGAGACAAAGAATGTTCTGGAACAAAAGAAGAGAGACAGAGATGAACGTGTGAACAGATAAGAGGACACGAGGTATGATGTCATCAATGACATCATAGGTCTGGCCTCAAGTCATGTGAATGTTCCCACGGTCACATGTACTGGGTCACATGACCTTGGAAATAGAAATCGACTAAGTAAACATTGCTCAGTGATGCAAGCATATGAATGAAAGATAAAAAGTAAAAATAGGGCGTACACGTGCCTGAACTATAACACTACCCCCCATTCATCAGATTCGAGGTCCAACTGTGAGTCTGCGAATTCGGTATAGGAGGGTCCGAAGGGAGAAAACAGGGAGACGAATTGTATATCGGAAATGCCCCTAATAGGGCGAGGAGCTGAGGGATGAGTTTTATGAAAGTCGTTGATAGTATCCTGTGCATGTTGTAAGTTGTTGACCAGTTCCCAGGTGCAATCTACCTTGTCCCATCCTTTCTAGTGGATGAGGTATTGTAACTTTCCTCAAGAAAGCCTACTGGCTACGACATAGTCTACTTCGTATTCTTCGTGACGATCCTCTGTCACGGTGATAGCGTCTGGTTTAAATACAGGTTGGCCAGCCAACGGGGCTTTATATGGTTTTACTCGGGATACGTTGACAGTGGGATGGATGGAGACTGAGGAAGGAAGATGGAGGGTAACGGCGTTTGGGAGGATGGTGGTGATGTGGAAGGGCCCGATGAATTTTTGTGTTAATTTACACACGGGATATGGAAGAGTGAGGTGGTTGGTGGATAACCAGACCAGGTCACCAATGGCATACGGGGGAGCAACGGAACATTTTGACTCTTGGTTTTGCACCATCCGGTCTCTGGATTTAGCGAGCGTGGTGGCAATTTCATCATGAGACTTTGCCATAGAAGACATGAGTGACCCCCCAGGAGTCGTGGAGGATGAGGGTTCTACACCTCGGCGAGGCTGATAATTTCGTGTGACTTCAAAGGGGGTGGCACCAGTGGCAGTGGTTAAGGAGGAGTTATGAACAAACTGTGCCATTTTGAGCCAATCGCTCCAAGAGTCTTGTCGTTTTGTGACATATGCTCTGAGGTATGCCAGTACCTTGCGATTAATCCATTCGGTTTGCCCGTCCGTCTGTGGATGATATGCTGTGGACAACTTTTGTTGAATCCCCAAGACTTTGCAGAGCTCCTTTGTGAATTCCAATATGAATTGTGGTCCCCTGTCTGAAACAATAGTGTTAGGAAGTCCGTGTGTACACCAAACATAACCTCTAAATAGAAGTGCCAGATCGGCAGAAGAAGTGGTTTTAGTGCACAGAAAAAGGACGATTTCTTTGGAAAAACAATTGACTATGACACCAATGGCATCGTACCCTTTTTGTTACGGATGGTGACTAACTCAATGAGAAAGACGGAGACGAGGAGGCGGCGGTTGACGAGGTTGACATTGACGAGTACGACGAGGATCAGATGAAAGATCGGTACGGCAATGGCAAGAAGATGATATAACATAGACAGTCCCTTGACAGAGGACTAAGCTGGCAGAGGAAGGGAAGAGTAGCACCACTGGGTTGCAGGCACCGGTTGAGGTGGATGGAACGAAGTGAATAGGACTAAGGTAGGAGGAATTACAGTGAAGGGTTTATATACGTATACCGACTACCTTAGGGCAAGTCGTCTGAGTCCAAATTAAGTGAGGGCAGGCAACGATAAGGCATGGAAGGTTCTAGAAGAAAAGACAGTAATAACCGTGAGAGAAAGATAAAGGGCATGAGGTATGACATCATCGATGATGTCATAGGTCTAGCCTCATGTCACATGACTTGTTCTAGACATAGGTCTCGTGAGGTTTCCTGTGATCACGTGCAATGATCACGTGACCTTGGAAAGAGAATTCGACTAAGGTAAAATGGTGCTCAGTGATGCAAACATATGAGCGAAAGGTAAAAAGTGAAAAATATAGCATACGCGGGCCCGAACTATAACACTTTTGAGGTAGGGAAACCGGTAATAAAATCGATAGATATATCAACCCAAGGACCGGAAGGAATTGGAAGAGGAATCAATTTTCCTGCTGGTGGCTTTGACGATCCCTTCATGAGGGAGCACACCTGGCAGTGTTCAACGTAAGAAGAAATGTCTTTGGCTGCGCCTGGCCACCAATAAAATTGTTTAATGGCACTAATGGTACGGTCTCGGCCTGGATGGCCTGCCATAGGAGAATCGTGAAACAAAGAGATGAGTTCATTACGAAGAGAAGGGGGCACGAAAACAATGCCATTCGAAGATCGGAAGATTTTTTCTTGAGCATAATACTCATATTCGTTAACAGCGTCAACGCCTAAAAGTTCTGATTCATTCATCAGTTTGGTCTCAAAGTTAGGGTAAAGTGAAGTGGAAGTCATGGCTTTGACTCCAGTGGAGCCAAAACCCTTTTCGTTTTGTTCTGACTCCTTGAGAGTCTTTTCTTGTGTGAGTGTCGGGTTTTCTATTTTTTCGATAATTAGTTGGGCAATACGGTCGTGTTTTGAGATATGAAAAGATGTGTCTGCATGATTAAACAGGATTACCCCGATTTCTCCCCTATAATTGGCGTCAATGACTCTGGCCATGACATCGATTTTGTGTTTGAAGGCGAGGCCTGAATGGGGGGCAATCCTGCCATAAGTACCAAGGGGGAGTTGTATTTTGACATGGGTGGGTATTAACAATTGATCGTGGGCGGGGATGTCAAAATCGTTGGTAGAATACAGGTCAAAACCTGCCACTGCTGTAGAGCCCTTGGTGGGAAGTCATGCATCTGGGGAGGTGAGAGACACGGGGATGGATAGATTAGAGGAATGTAAAACGGTAGAGGGAAAGACAGTGATATTTTTGTTCAGATTATCAACTGCGTCGCCATGATCTGGTTGGTGAGAGAGAGCATCGGCACATCCATTCGTGTTGCCTGGTTTATAAATAAGTGTGTAATTAAATTCTTGAAGAAGCTCATGCCAGCGAGCTTGTCGACCGGATAACGTTTGGGGTTTCTTCCAATATTTGAGATTTTTGTGATCTGTCCAGATCTCGAAATCAGTTTTTCCAATAAGATAGTGTTGCCACTCCTCAAGAGCACGTATGATAGCGAGCAACTCCTTGTCATAGACTGGGTAGTTGCGTTCCACTGAAGAAAAAGAATGGGAAAGAAAGGCGCAAGGGCGCCATAACTTATCCTCCCCTTGAACTGATAATACCACTCCGGTGGCAATATTGCTGGCATCGGTTTCGAGTCGCATGGGGCGAGAGGAATCTGGATAAGCTAAGAGCGGTGCCTCGGTAAATTGTTTTTTGAGCATGTCAAACGCGTTTTGTTGTGCCACCCCCCAGGTGTAAGGAACATTCTTTTTAGTTAGGTCATTGAGGGGGCGAGCAATTTGTCCAAAGCCTTGGATGAAACGGCGATAATAGTTACATAATCCCAGAAACGATTGTAGCTGTTTAAGCTTTGTGGGTGCTGGCCATTCGAGGATAGCATCAACTTTTTTGGTTTGCATAGAGACGCCATCTTTGGAGACGTGCATTCCTAAAAAGTCTACATCGTCAGTGTTAAAAATACATTTTTTAGGTTTGGCATAAAGGTCGTTCTCGCACAAGCACTGAAGAACTTCCTTGACTATTTCCATGTGCTCTTTGTCCGTCTTTTTGCGAGTGAAAATGCACATATCATTGAGATAGACAATGACAACGGCATACATATCGTTGAATATGTCGTTCATTATCTGCTGGAAAGTTGGAGGGGAGTTAGTCATGCCAAAATACATTACGACTGGTTTGTAAGCGCCCAGAGGAGTAACAAATGCCGCTTTCCATTTGTCGCCTTCTTTGATGCAGACATTGTTGTATCCCCAACGGAGATCAAGACAAGTGAACTTGTCAGCGCCTTTTAATCGATCTACTAAAGATGAAATGAGTGGTAAGGGATATGAGTTTTTTACTGTTCCCTCATTTAGATAACGATAATCTATGACGAGTCGTTTTTCGCCCGTCTTTTTGGGAATGAAGAATACCAGAGCCGTTTGAGGGGATTTTGATGGGCGAATATACCCCTTTTCTTGTTCACTAGCGATGAAGTTCTGGACTTCTTTGATTTCAGTGTCAGAGAGTGGAATGACTCGTCCCTTTTTTGGTACAAAGTCTGGTTTGAGATTGAT
>QFEQ01000070.1:6084-16564 GCA_003316335.1 Hemileccinum impolitum
GCATATGAGTGAAGATAAAAGTGAAAAATAGGGCATACACGTGCCCGAACTATAACATAGTGGAGCATATATAACTCTCTGTTGGGTTACACAATTCTGGACCTTGTGAAGCATGATCCAAACCTTGTCTTTGGAACCTGGAATTCTCACCCTTTGAAGGTTGGCCACATCAACAGACTGCTAAAATCATTTGAGTGAGAGGGTTTAGAGTGATTTAACAAGAAATCTGTTATCCTGGTTGTTCTTGAGAAGAAGTTTGTGGAGATGTCATCGCTCACCCAAGATCTCTCGGATGTCAAGAAAATCCCTTCAATTGTGTACCATACTGATGCTAGAACAGCTCCTCCTCTCATTAAATGTGCTGGTGGTAGACACTGATTTGAAGCACTGAAGCGGTATCTCCACAACATTCAGAAATTATATGATGAAGTTGAGAATAGATGTGATGTGTTCTTGCAGCTCTCAGATGATGCTCTATCCTCTGAGGACATATGTTGGTTTAACACTGATTCTTTCAAAGAGCTACAGTACCTTGGAGGGATCCTCAGGTATAATGGTCAGTGGTTAGTGGCAGTTTATGATGAGAGTAAGTGGTTTTGCTATATCCACTCAACCCTATCTGAATATGCCCACCATTCTTAGTAACATTACTTGGAGAAGGGATAGAACTTGCCCAATATCTGAGTCATAATTTTTGAGATCAAAGTAGATCCCAAATATGAAGGGACAAAGGAATGTACCCAAGTAGGAACACTTACTTGAGGTAACAATCTGTGGTTACAGTGGCTCAAAAAACTGTCCACATGTTTGCACATTTTGCACTAAAAGCTCCCAACTGCAATAACACTTAACCCCTATCTAAACTATGAGAGGATGAAATCCTCCACCCATTCAGGGCTTTCTATTCATCCAGGAATCAAGAGATTAAATCAAGAGGTGAATGAATGGCAGCCATTTTAAAATGACATGTCATGTAGACAGTTTTTTGACTTTACAAAAATCAAAGTATCTAATATTTGGTATGAGCTCCCTTGGCCTTTATAACTGCTTCAATCCTTCTAGGCATACTTTATATCCATTTTTGACACTGTTCCACAGAAATCTTTCCCCACTCTACCTCCACTCTTTCCCATAATTGATGAACTCCCATAGGAGCATTCTTATAGGCTGAGAGACACCTTTTGAGATGATTCCAAGTGTGTTTAATAGGATTAAGGTCTGGAGACTGTGCAGACCAATCTAGAAGCTTGATATCTTGTTCTTCAAACCATCCTTGGGCTCTTCTAGAGCTATGCTTTGGGTCATTATCCTGTTGAAAGATAATATCACCTTCTGAGATTCCAGATTCCTCCATGCTTTGAAGTAACCCCTTCTTTGAAATGGCCACATATTGTTCAGCATCCATTCTTCTCTCAACCTCACTCAATACCCCAACACCATTCCATCCTATACACCCCCACACCATCAGTGAACCTCCACCAAACTTCACTGTACCTTTAACCTCTCTAGAAGTTAACCCTTCCTCTTTCCTTTTCCACACATACTCTTGTCCATCTGACCCAATCCTGTTGATTTTGGTTTCATCTGACCATATAACCCTTTTCCAGTCCTCCACAGTCCAATGTTGATACTTGAGAGCAAAGGCTAGCCTCCTTTGCCTATGGATAGCTGAGAGAAGTGGTTTCTTTTTCTTCACTATAGCTTTAAGTGAGGCCTCCTTGAGGGTATTTCTCACTGTTTGGGAGGAGACAGGAGAGTCAACAATAGAGTTAATGAATTGTGTAGCTTGTACAGCATTTTTGGCCTTACCAGTTATAATTTGCTGCACAATAGCTCTTTTATTGGTATCAGAAAGCTTGATTGGACAACCACCATGAAGTCTAGGCATTTCTGATTGGATTTCCTGAAGGACTTGAGCCACTGTAGACTTTCCTAGGCCAGTCTGGGAGGCAATCTTCCTGGTAGAAAGGCCATGAGAGGAGAGAGAGATGATATTTTGTTTTTGAGAGAGAGAAATGGGTCTCATGGTGATGGTGGGAAAATAAGCATAGAATAGTGAGGGTTTATATAGTGGGCTGACACACAGTTACATAAAGGTGACATAAAAGAACCCTTACTGAATGTATGTAATGATATTACAGCATGCAGGGTCTAATATATGTAATTGAAACTTAAAGTCAAAAAACTGTCCATATGATATGTCATTTTAAAATGGCTGCCATTCATTCACCTCTTGATTTAATCTCTTGATTCCTGGATGAATAGAAAGCCCTGAATGGGTGGAGGATTTCATCCTCTCATAGTTTAGATAGGGGTTAAGTGTTATTGCAGTTGGGAGCTTTTAGTGCAAAATGTGCAAACATGTGGACAGTTTTTTGAGCCACTGTAATTTGCTTTTGGAATTATGGCTGGAAGCCTTCATGCATGCTACATATGTCTGGAATTGCATGTATACATGTGCCTTGCCAGATATGACCCCCTTCCAAAAATGGACTGGTATATGGCCAGATGTTTCACACTTGGTCGAATTTGGTCAGACAGTTTGGGTACTCAACAAGGATGGCCCGCATGCTGTTACAGCTAGTCTTTTCACCCCTATCATTCATCACTAAAAACCTAGCAGTAATGACTTGTCATAACCCCTAACAATCAAGACCATCATATTCTATGCCTTTCAAACTTCTTATCTTATCTTATCAGGTCATGTGACTCATTATCTTATCTAATCTTCAACCTATCATGTTTCTTTCTTTGATCTTAAGACATAGACACTCACTTAGATGATTTCAGACTTCTCAAAGGCATGAGGATGACTCATGGCCTGTCTATCTTAGTATGCACAGCCTTCTTTTCATTTCCATGCTGTGCTACACTTCTCTTCTTTCTGATCCATGCTCACACCTCATATTTTTAATCTCTGCCATGCTTCCACTCCCATTCTGCCACCACCTCATGGTATACGCATGTTCATCTCATGTTTTCCCACACTATATCCTTTTAGGGCTGTACTGCCTATGGTGCACAGACCATGTCTATAATATGTACAAACAGTAGCTAGAGTATATAAACCCCCAATACAGTGCCAGAGAACTCTAGTAAAGTTCTCTTAGTCTTTCCTCCAAAGTTAGATCTTGAGTGCTACTCAGTATGTTCATCCTTTCCTACTCTTTTGATCAAGTCCAGTCTTACTCCTTAGAGATAGACTTTTGAAGTTGTTTCACATGCTATCTGGTACTACAATGTTTTCATACGCTCCTTCAAGGTTTCATGTAATTTCCATTTCATGGTGTCCGATTGGGTTCCTGCTGATCATTCAGATGCTCGGTTTGAGGGGGAGTGAATGGACAACAAATCTACATCTGAATCAATCAAAACACCACACAAACTAATCAATACACCACAAATACCACAAATACCACAAAAACAGATACACAAAGAAATGAGTGACAAACAACCAAAACGCATACATATAGAAACAATCAAAGTACCAGAAAAAGATGTACCCAATCTATTACCTGATCCAGACAATGACAAAGAGTTGGAAGACAATTTGTCTGCTGACATGGTTTACAATGCATTCATTGAATCTGGAATTGGGGAAGATAACCCAAAGACACTCAGAGAGGCCAAACAATCAAAAGAATGGTCCAAGTGGGAGAAAGTGATCCAGATTGAACTTGATACACTCAAACAAATGGGCACATGGGAGTTAATGGATGCTCCCACAGACAGAAAACCCATCACTAGTAAATGGATATTTGTCAAGAAGTATGATAAGGATGGTAATCTACAAAAATGCAAAGTGCATCTAGTAGCACAAGGATTCACTCAAGTCCCAGGAATGGACTACAATGAGATGTTCACACCCATAGTAAGACTTGAAACAATTCGAGCAATTCTAGCACTCACAGTCGCACAGGACTGGGAAATTCAACAGATGGATGTCAAAGGGGCATACCTAAACAGCAACCTAAAAGAAGAAATATTTATGACACAACCTGAGGGATTCAAAGACGGAATCACTTGGCTATGTCACCTATTAAAAACCATTTATGGACTCAAGCAATCTGATTGTGAATGGAACCATAAACTTAATAAAAATTTGTTAGACACAGGATTTCAATGTTTACAAAGTGATCCATACATTTATATATGAAAAGAAGAAGAAAATGCAATAGAAATTATCACTGTGTGGGTAGATGATCTACTACTCTTCACATATGACAAAGAACATATGAATTGCCTTAAAATAGATTTATCACACATGTTCAAGATAACTGATCTTGGCAATCTGAAAAAACTTGTCAGCATTGAAATCATACGTAATAGGGAGCAAGGTACCCTTGCGATTACCCAGACAAAATACATCGAATCTATACTAGAGAAGTATGGTATGCACAATGCCAATAAGGTATCTACCCCTCTAGATAAAAATGTGAAACTTTAGCCATGAGAAGAAACAAATGGCACAACCCAAAGCAATGGGTATGTGTCACTTATGGGATCACTTATGTATGCCATGATCAGCACATGTCCTGATATAGCATATGCAGTCAATAAATTATGCTCACTCACCAATAATCCTGATTTAGGGCATTGGACTGCAGCAAAAAGAATACTATGGTATCTAAAAGGGACGAAAGACATAGGCATACTGTATACAAAAGGGGATCCAAGTGAGGAATTTTATGGCTATGCAGATGCCAGCCTCAGAAACAACTATGACATAATATCAACAAGCAGAAATGTGTTCATATTACATTATGGAGCAATCATGTGGAGCTCCAAGAAACAGATAACTGTAGTGATGAGTACCACAGAATCAGAATTCATATTGATGGTACATGCTACTAGACAAGCTATATGGCTATGGAATCTGTATACAGAATTGGGATATGTGCCTACGAATGGAACTACACTTTATGCTGATAATAGGTCAGCAGTTACAATCATAACTAATGGAATTTTCCATCAGCAAACAACTCATTTTAGGCTAAAATATCTCAGGACATATCAGCATATGCAGGATGGCATAATAGATGTCACTGGTTGTCACACAGATATCATGACCGCCAATATATTCACTAAGGCCCTAGACTGGGCAAAACACCAACAATTCTCACACACTCTTGGCCTCCATTAGGCTTGAGAGGGAGTGTTGAGTCAAGGTAGCAACAAATACATACAAAGCTACACTTGGCTTGAGTGCTGAGACATCTATTGGAAATATTATTGTGAATATATTAGATAGACTATGGTGAATGAAAATTTATAAGAGCCTTGCCTCATGCTCTCATCCCCACCTTTTGTGTGACCTTGCCAAAACTCAGAATCATTAATCCTGCCCAGATCAGACATAACACTCCATCACCTGCCGTCAAATCAACATGCTGTCCTCACCCTTGACAATATCGACATCGATGCCATCCTGAAGAACTCCATCCTTGGGCCTTAACACACATTTCTCTTCACAATACCATTGTACAGCACATTTTTGGGACCCTAGAAAATGCACTGTACAGCAGTATTGTGACAGAATCTCTCATATAATCATAGATATCATTTTGGTTTCATTAAACCTGTCAAATACCATGTCAAACATATCACTTCCCCCTTTCTCACCCCCTTTCTCAACCACACTATATATCATCCATCCTCTGACATTGTACCCTTTTATTATCATGATCATAATCACTGTCCTATTTATATAGATATCACTTTACTTACACAGGTTTCTTTCATCTTGCTACACCATCTCATAGCTTAGTCTATGATCCCATAATCATGACTCTGTATAAACAGCATGATAAGAGTGTGATTGATAAAAATAGATTCAACAACACATGATGTACCAATCATGGAATCATACATCACTTTCATACCTTCACTTTATATCACAGCAACTTTGTTTCATCCATATCTTTGCAACCTCTGCTTTGTTTTCAACATTTAGTGGCTCATTTTGATCATATTATTCCCCTTTTCACACCACAATATACAGTGCATTTCTGGCACCCTCAAAAATGCGCTGTATATAGTATTCTACCATATTATATCCTATTTTCTTCCATTTCTTGTATTGTTATAGCTCCTTTGATATATTTGGGCTGGTACCATACACTTCATCATCACAATGAACACACTAGCATTGCATCCTAGCATACATACATACATTCATATTTGCTTTGCTTTGTACAGCACATTTCAATGGGTTCTAGAAATACACTATATACTATCCTTTTGTTGTCATGTCTGCCTAGTGTGCATAATCTGACCCCCTCAGAATGTGCTTGTAGAGCACTGAAAACATGGCCTAACCAGGGGTTAATCCTGTAACTATTTACAGAAACAGTGTAGTATGACTGAAATGACCCTGATGCTTATTTCCTAAGGGAAATGTATTCAGGCAGAAGTCCCACTAGTAAGAGCTGAAGGGGGAGAGATAACCAGCACCTCTATGAGACAAGAGTGGGGTTTGAGTGGAACTCAAGGCCAAATCACAGGAGAAAGACTAAGAGAACTTTTCTGAGGAGTTCTCTGGCTGCTAATTGCAGGCTTTATATATGGTTACAATGTTTGTACATATTATGGTCCTGGTCTGTGTGTGCGAGGCTGTATATGACTTAACATGAGTCATTATGACTCCACATGAGAAGAGTTTAACCATAAAAAGATCAACCCTGTGCCTAATATCAAATAAATACTGCACACACAGCCCTGAATATGAAATGAAGTTATGCGCCAAGAGAAACAAGTCATCCTGACTCCATATTGCCAATAGGAAGCATAGCACAGCACAGAAATTAAAATGAAGGCTGTATGTACTAATTAGGTATAGCCCTAGAACCAGGGTTCAGAGTTTGAAGTGACAATAAATGACAAGTCCATTGTCTTATTGTGAGATGAAATGACCATTGGTGATTGGTTGAAGATTAGATTAGGTCACATGGCCTGATAAGATAAGATATGATGCTCATAGCTTTGTGCATTGAGCCGCAATATTGTGGAAGTGTAATGATGTTGGAATGAAGCTGTAACATCACTCACCTTCTCCAATCCCTGCCCATCATACAATTCCCATCCCATATGTCAGCTGATTTTCTTCTCCCTTCAATCCAATCCCACTCACCTTCTTTTCTTTTCCCATTTCTGACCCCCTTATCATATCTGCTTTGTTCTTCTTTTCCTAACCATCTACATATGTTCCAAATGATCTATGATGGCTCTGGAGTGTCCCATAAGGTGTGTGTATGTGCCAACTCTTTTTATCCATCGTACTACACCCTTAGCCCAGATCTCGGGGTTGGTCATCACTACACACATCAAATCTGTCAACATATCTATCAAATGACCACATGGCCACAACTCTAAATGACACTGACACCAACACTGATGCTGTTCATAACCATCACCACTGAGTTTCATGTTAATCAACATTCTCATCCACAGTATGCCACACAGTGCATTTTTGGGGGTCCCAAAAATGTGCTGTATGGTATACCATTCCCATTTATTATCATTGTCAGTCCCAAAACCATTGTCAACCATCAAGACAATCACTGGTATCATTTTGGCACTAGATCTCCTGTCATACCTGACTCAACATCATAACCCTACTCCACCTCTGTGTTGGAATAAGTCATTCCTACATTCCGGAAACTGTTCTGGAATTGTTACAAGTACTTCTGGTACTTCCTGAGTTTCTGGTGTTGCCGGAACTCATTTCAAATGGAAAAGACAATGTTATTTACTATAGTTTATACTTTAGTACACTGTCCATGATGATCATGTGATGAGATCATCTGATCTTTGATTAGATAAAAAATGGTGAGATCACACCACTTTAGATCAGATGATCTAGAGAGTCATACCATTCTCTTTCTTCATTCTTTCATTGGATAGAATGGTACAGAATACCTTAGAACCTTTGTTCTTGTGGACAAATCAGTATATAGATGTAAATATCTTGTACCCCTATAAAAGATGGATCTTTAGGACCATCTTATCTTAACAAGTTATCTCTTGATTTATTCCATCACTGCTCCGATCTCTCAGAGCAAGACTATCTTGGTGAAACCATAGATTGTTACCTCAAGTAAGTGTTCCTACTTGGGTACATTCCTTTGTTCCTTCACATTCGGGATCTACTTTGATCTCAAAACTCTGCCTCCCTCTCCACCATCCTCATCATTTTTGTCACCTTACCCCACTATCTCATCCAACTGTATATACATACATACTATATGTACTCAAATAACAAATTATTTGGCATGCTACCAACCATGAATATACTGTCTACAGTCCATTCCTCTGACCATAACACCTCCAATCATCCTCAACTCATCTGACTAGTGACATATACCCAATGAGATCTCTGTGTTGATCAATCACACTCCTGTCACATTGTATTCACAAATATGTACATGATATCATATATAGTGTTGCAGGCTGCAATGACAGATTCGACAAGATAGACGAAGATGAGGAGATAGTGAACATTCGTGTCGACGTCAACGAGGATAACAAGGATGAGGTTAAAAATAGGAACGGCGATGGCGACAAATTGATAAAGCATAAACGAGGCCCCTTGACAGAGGGCTAAGCTAGTGATGAGGAGAGGAGTGGTACCACTGAGTTGCAGGCACTGGTTGACAGTGGGTGGAACGAAGTGAATAGGACTAAAGTATAAGGGAATTACAGGAAGGGTTTATATAGTAAGACTGAGTACTTTAGGGCAAGCATCTGAGTCTGAATTAGGTTAAGGGCAGGTGAAGATAAGAAGACGGAATGTTCTGGAACAAAAGAAGCGAATGGAGATGAAGGTGAGAAAGAGATAAGGAACATGAGGCATAACATCATCAATGATGTCATGAGTCTAGCCTCAAGTCAGGTGAACATTCCCGCGGTTATGTGCACCTGGTCATGTAACTTTGGAGAGAGGAAATTGACTAAGGTAAACGGTGCTCAGTGATGCTAGGCATATGAGCGAAAGGTAAGAAATAAAATGAGAGCGTACACATGCCCAAACTATAACATATAGTGCATTTTATCAACCCCCAAAAATGTGCTGAACATTGCATCCATCACAACATCTTATCTTATCCATGTTATACACTATCTCACTTTAGTCTCACACTCTATACATCAGTTGTTGCTTCTTTTTCATAATATATTTCTACTCATATGCCTCCATTCAACCACCACCTTCTTTCACCTTTATCTTGGGAACGACTGCACCCCTTTCCATGTATAGGGGCTCAAAACAATCATCTCATTCTCCTCTTCAATCTCCCATATACAGTGCATTTCTTGCACCCCCAGAATATCCATCTCATCAGTCTGTTTATTTCATCTGTATGGTTTCTTATACTTGCCCCTCCATATTGGTCATTTCTTATCTTATATCCCATACAGCGCATTTTGATAGGTATCTGAAATACACTGTATCTTACCTATCTATCTATTACATGAACCTACTGCACATAATCTGACCTCCTTGAAATGTGCTATATATCTTTGTGTCCTCTCAAATCATGGCCTAACCAGGGGTTAACCCTCAACTATTTATAAAAACAGGGTAGAATTAGGACACTTGTTGGTTGAAGTAAGCTTAGAATGGTGGCTAGCAGAGAATTTCTTCCTATTAGATTGAATTTCTTGGAGTACTCTACCCACTGTAGACTTCCCTAGGCCAGTTTTAGAGGTAATAAAGGCATAATAGAAGAGTTTATATATATTGTGACATCACCAATTATATAATTATGTCATTATAAAGCACTTACATAAGATATCTAAGCACATTACAGCATTCCAGGTCCAATATAAGCATAAGTCAAACAATTGTCCCAATAAGTATTGTGAATTGCAATAGGTTTGACAAAAAACACAGACACAAGAAGACAATGATTGAGGAAGTTAGTGTCAATGACTATGATAAGAATAAGATTGAAGATGGAAACAGCCATCCAAAGAGTCCCTTTACAGAGGGCTGCTAATGAAAAAGGAAGAGTGGTACTCAGATTGTTATAGATATCAGATGGTGAATGGAACAAATAAATAGGACTAAGATAGTGATAAGGTAGAGATTGGTATATATACTATAGGAGCTATCTTAGGGCAGGCCAGCTGAGTCCTAAATAGGTTAGGGGAGGCTGGGAACATAGAATATCATAGAATATCTGCAAAGAAAAGAAGTAGATAGAAATAATTATGAGAAGAAGATAAGGGTCATAAGGTATAACATCAGAAATGATGTCACATGCCTAGCCTCAGGTCAGGTGCCAGCTCCTATGGTCATGTGCACTGGTCACATGACTTTGGAAAAGAAAAGTGCTAAGGTAAAACAGTGCTTAGTGATGTAAGTATATGAGTGAAGATATGAAGAAAAGTAAATAGGGGTGTATGCATATGTAAACTATGACAATAAGTGGGTGTTTTGATATGGCTGCCATTCCATCAAATCTTATTAAAATCCCTTAAA
>QFEQ01000664.1:367-11882 GCA_003316335.1 Hemileccinum impolitum
GAATGTTCCCGCGGTCATGTGACTTTGGAAAGAGAAATCGACTAAGTAAAATGGTGCTCAGTGATGCATGCATATGAGCGAAGAGTAAAGTGAAAAATAGGGCGTATGTGTGCCCAAACTATAACAGGATAACCCTAGAGCTTCTCCCATTTTTCATTTAGCTTGGGCTGCTTGGGCCTTGGCTTCATTGATTTGAATTCTGGCATCTGCTAATTCTTTAGCTAGCCAGTCATTTTCATCTTCTGTATATTGTAACCAATCTGAATGTTTGTCAATGATTGCCTGCAATATGTTGATTTGGTCTTGGAGTGAGGATCCCATTAGTTCTCAGTTTCTGATGTAGTATCACTGATTTCTTCAATGGGATCAAAGGGGTGAGGATATACAGGGAGTTCAGGAAAAATGGGATATTCAAGGGGAGGTGCTAGGAGATTGTCATCATCATGGTCTGCAAAAGGCCAATTAATTCCTGCTCTGGGGATAATCTATGGGTGGTGAGAATTCCCCAGTAATGGTGCTCAGTGGGTTCATCTCCTTCACCATCCCAAGGGATAGCTGGATTTTCCCAACCGTTGAGGTCTGTGGGAGCAGAAAAGTATTCGTTGGCTTCTGGTTCAAGAAGTGCCTCTTGTTTCTCACAATAATGAGGATCAATGATTTCAATGACCAAAGATCTGATTGTAATCTTTATATCCATATCTCTTGGGATGCAGTAGAAAAGGATTGCAAGGTATAAAATTGAAAATGTAATCAGGAAGGCATAGAGTGCTTCAAGGTACTTGTTCATCTACTGGATGTATCATAGAGGGAGGGATAGATGACTCTTTGGTTATAGTACAGAGTGGGTGTTTCTAAAGTTGCAGGGTTCTATCCACCATGGTCCGAATTGCCTTTGGTATTTTGGGTCCATCTTATAGACCCTTTTTGTGCAAGGCTTCCTCTGCACCTTTGGCTTCAACTGCTTTTTAATCCACTTGTACTCTCATGGATCTGCCTTTCTTATCCCTTCTTCTATCACCACTTCAGGGGCTAACTCATACACTAGTGGTTCCCGAAAAACTCTAAACTCCACTGGTCAGGGTTGACATGGATGAGGTTGGATGGTGAAGCTGATTGTGATTGGGTGGGAGATCTCACAAAAAGATTGTTGTAGATCCCACTGATGTTGTATTGAGCATGAGTGAGCCTGTTGGCGAAGGCTGAGAGCCACATGTTGACTCTTTCTTCACTAAACACCTTGTAGGTGGGGAGGGAGCTGGTCTCAGACTGTGAAGAGGAGGACACTTAGTCCTAAGCATAAGCATTGTACTACTTTAGTAAAGAGGCTTTTGATGTTCACTTTTGTACTTGAGACATTAGTTAGCTGTGTGGCTTGTGCACGATGTACTCAGCGACAACGTTTGACAAGGAGTAAAGAGGAGTAAAGTTCTAATGAAACAACTCCAAGACCTATCTCCAAGAAGTAAGATCTAGACTTGAATCACAGAGGGTGAAGATAAGAGAAACTGAGTAGTACTCGAGATCTGACTTTGAAGGAAAGACCAAGAGAACTTTACTGAAGTTCTCTAGCACTTTATTGGGGGTTTATATAGTAACCTCAAAAACTGTTCCAGTGTTTGGTAGTTTTGTGTTGTACATAGAATAGCACTTTAGGGCATGGGAATAACACTTAGCATTGGCAGGTGCATGTGACGTGCCAGCCCTTAGCACCCTAAGTGACCAGACAGACCCATCAGTTACAGTAGATCTTTCAATTGCCATCCCAGGTCCCAGATTTAGCAAAAGCCTTGTATGCATTGGTGGCAGCAGAGGAGGAGGGAGTTGGTGTAGCCTGTTGAGCTTGTATGATGGTGATGAGGCCATGGACTATATTTACAAGATCCTTAATTTGAGACATCCTTACTACCTTCTATCTTCCAAAGAGGTTCTGGGGATTTCATTTTAAAGAAAACATGCCAGTTTGGTGAGGGCAGTGCAAGGACAAAGTATGGAGTGATTAGGAGTGCCAAGGTCCCAAAGAGGGTTGAAGTTGGATCAGTGGTAACGGGGATCCTGCTGATATACATGATGAGTGCAGATATTTTTTCATCTGAAGTAGAGACTGTTTGTTCCCTTAGGTTCATGGGTAGTGTCATTTGGGTCAATTGATTGTGCATGGGGGTGGACATTTAAATGATAAAATGCAAGGGCAGTGGCCTCTCTCTAAACTTCGATACAAGTGAGCCACTTAGTACAACTCATAAATGATGAAGTGGGAATGTAGCAGTTAGGCCTTAACGTAGTCCTATTCAAGTGAAACTGTATTGCTCCCAAATAGGTTGAACAAGGAAAACAGCAATGAGCAGATGGCGATGCTCAAGATCAGCAAGGATGTCAATGACAATGACAAGATGGATGATAGGTAGGTAGATGGTTGCAAGTCTGAACATACAAGAGCCCCTTGACAGAGGGCAAAGCTGGTGAGAGAGAGAGGAGCAATACTCAAGAGCAAAGGGCCCCTTTGTGAGGAGGGAATGCAAATGAATAGGACTAAGGTACAGTGAGGTGCAAAACTGTTTCAATATTTGATACTTTTGTAGTGTGCATGGTGTAGTGTCTGAGGGTGTGGGAATTTCGCTTAGTGTTAGTGAGAGCGTGGGAGCCACTAGCTCTTGGCTACAAAATGTGTCCCTATGTCATGTGACCAGGATCAGGGTGTGCCTAGATATAGCCATTTTAATCTAATGATACCATTGTAACAGTTTTGCATCTTTTGAAATGAGAATAGAATTTCAGCTCAATCATAGGATTGTTGGTGTTTGTTTGTCATACAAATAAATATACACATATAAATATCATGTCTGAGTTTGAATTAATTCCTATAGCTCTTTGTTTCCAACCACTACCATCATGAGATCCCTCTCCATTACTCAACAAAACACTATTCTTTCTCAGCTTGATGCTGGACATTCTATTCACTCTATTGCCTCTACTACTGGCACCAGCATTGCTACCATTTCAAGACTTCATTCTAAGGAGTGTTCTAACCTTCAGAAATCCACTGAAGGCTATTCATCTAAACTTTCTCCTGCCAATATCTGCCATACTGTTCATTTGATTTCATCTCAGAAGGCAGAAAATGTTACAGGTTGTCCCCACCCTTCTCTTTCTTTTCTTCTTTTCTTGATCACATGACTGTGAGAGATGTCACATGACAGATCTCCTATCTCTGATCTTTGGATCTGGGAGATCTCAAGACATTACCTTGAGGCAAGGCTTCTATTTCATTTCTGCTCCACACCTTTGTCTCATTGTGTGCTTCTCAAATTCTCTTCCATTTCTTCTACCTCATGTTCTCCTGCTTCACTCCTCATATCATCCTCATGGTTGTACATGCATCCACCTCATGGACTACTTAGTCAGCGCATTCTTACTCGTATTTAAGCCCTAGACTACAGTAGACAGTTCCCTCAGTTCTGTCAACTTTCATCTTAGGGATTCAATCCTACCTGTTGTCTTACTTGTCGTGAATCCCTTTGGTTGATTAGCAAACCCAACTACAGATCCAGCTCTATCATAACAATGATCTCTCTCCATCGCACACCCCACTCCCCTCATTATTCTTGAGTCTTCCATATTCCATCACCACTGCATTCACACTTGTCATTCCATAACAGAAAATGCAGTTCAAATAACCAAAACACTCTCAGAAATCATTGATTAACCTCTCCATCCAAGCACTACTTGTCATCATCTGAAAAAGACTGGGATGAAAGCTGTAGTCAAGTCCAAATGTCCTATTCTTTCTGCTAAACATTGCAAGGCACATTTGGACTTTGCTTATACTCACAAGGATTGGACCCTGGAGGCATGGAAGAAGGTGATATGGTCAGATGAGACCAAAATTAATTGCCTAGGGTCAGATGGGTGCAAATGGGTGTGGGAGAGGGGCTTAGTGACAGGTTGGTACAAGGAACCCTTAAGTTTAGAGGAGGTTCTGTGATGGTATGGGGCTGTATGACCTGGGAGGGGGTTGGCTTTGCTGCCAAGATTAATGACAGGATGGATGGTGATCTCTACCTTCAAATTTTGAAGGATGACCTGCTCAATACCCTAGAGCATTATGGTCTTAATCCTCCTGAAATCATCTTTCAGCAGGATAATGATCCCAAACATACCTGCAAAAAGGTCAAGGAGTGGCTAGAGGAGCAGGAATTTCATACCATGGTCTGGCCTGCACAGTCTCCTGACCTAAACCCCATTGAACATCTCTGGGGTTATCTCAAAGAAGACTTGCAGAGCAAACTCCCCCTCCTAATGGAATCCATGAGTTATGGGACAGAATTCAAGAGAAATGGGAGAAGATATCAGCTGAGGTGTGTCAGGGATTAATTGAAAGCATGCCTAGGAGGATTGAGGCAGTGCTTAAAGCCAAAGGAAGTTATACCAAGTACTAAACTGTCAAATACCCTCATACTTAACAAAAGGTGCAAAACTGTTACAATGGTATCATTAGATTAAAATGGCTATATCTAGGCACACCCTGATCCTGGTCACATGACATAGGGACACATTTTGTAGCCAAGAGCTAGTGGCTCCCACGCTCTCACTAACACTAAGCGAAATTCCCACACCCTCAGACACTACACCATGCACACTACAAAAGTATCAAATATTGAAACAGTTTTGCACCTCACTGTACAAGGGAATTATAGGAAGGGTTTATATAGTGATGACCAAGTACCTTAGGGCTGGGTTCTGGGTTCTAAATAGTTTAGGGCAAGTGTGAGAGGAAGAATATGATAGAATATTGAAGAAGGAAACTGTGATAACTGTGAGAAGAGATAAGAACCATAAGGTATGACATCAGCAATGATGTCACAAGTCTAGCCTCAGGTCAGGTGCCAGTTCCCACAGTCATGTGCACTGGTCACATGATCTGAGAAAGAAAGAAATGCTAAGGTAAAATGGTGCTCAGTGATGTGTAGCATATGAGCGAAAGTGAAGAAAAATAAATAGAGAGCATACAAGGAACCAAACTATAACAGCCTCCTTGTCCTCCTTCTCCTCATCCACCTTGCACACCTTCGCTGGTTGCACCACCACCTTCTCCACCACAGCATCCACACAAGGCTGTCTCAGAGCACCATCTGCCAATACCTGCATCTGCTGTCCCACCTGCTCCTGTTCACCACTCCAGGTGCAAATGTCATATTCTGAACTGACCTGGGAATGTTTACAGTGATAATCATCACTCAGTGGAGCAATTAAAAGACATAGATCACACCTGACATGATTTGGACTGTGCTGGTGCACCCTCCAGATCAGGAATACCAGGTCCTTTCCCTGATGAAGACACTACAGACATCCCCCTATTGATACTGCTGCCAACCTCTCTGAGGATGAAATCAAGCACATCACTAAGGAAGGGGGGGTGCTCTTACTTCCTATCTCCTGAACAAGGCAATACAGTTTGATACTGTAAAATCCAAACTGATACATGAATGGATATTGAAGGATGTTCAAAAACTCCCACCTACACAACAAGAGGAATGGAAAGCTGCTTGTTACAAGCAGCTTGATGTGCTCAACAAATGAGATGTTTTCAAACTAGTTGATTGTCCCAAAGACCAAAAAGTCATGAAGAACCACTGGGTATTTGATGTCAAACCAGATGGATGCAAATGTGCACAATTAGTCACAAAAGAATTCTCACAGATAGAAGGTCTTGACTTCAATCAGATCTTCTCCCCTGTTGTGCACTATGAAACAGTGCAACTTATGCTTGCACTAGCTGCACTTAAAAATTGGCATATGGAAGCCATTGACATTAGGAGCACCTACCTACAGTATATGGCAAACTTAATGAAGAGATTTTCATGGAACAACCAGAAGGATTTAAAATCCCTGGTGCTGACCACAAAGTATTACACCTTAAAAAGGCCCTTTATGGATTAAAGCAAGCAGGCTTAGCCTGGTGGAACACATTAAATGACTCCATGAAAGAACTTGGTTTTCAACAGATTAAGTCTGACCCAGGCATTTTCCTATACTGGAAAAAAGGCTGCCTATTGGTAGTAGCCATTGTCTATGTCGATGCCATTGTCTTCTGTGGTCCCTCAAAGTTGATTGTTAATGAAATAAAGGGTCATTTCATAAAGAAATGGGAATGCAAAGATCTTGGTGAAGTGAAAGAATTCCTTCACATGAATATCAATCATTCAAGCCACAAGATCTTTATTGATCAGCACTAATACTTGCAAAAAGTAATTGAATGTTTTGGCCTTCAAAATGCCAAGTCTGTCCCAACCCCTCTTCTACAGGGGTATTACCCAATCCATAATGATATGCCAGTAAACCATACACTCTGGACCAAATTCCAGACTGTAATCAGATCTCTAATCTACATTATGAAACACCCCTGATGCTTATACTCCCAAGGGAGATGTATTCAGGACTATTCTACCAGAGGGGAATGGGAATGGGAAAGGTAACTGGGTTTGAGTGGAACTTAAGGCCTTATTCACAGGGGAAAGACTAAGAGAACTTTTCTGGGGTTCTCTGGCCACTAATTCTGGTCCTTATATACTGTTACAGTGTTTGTACATATTATGGTCCTGGTCTGTGCACATGAGGCTATGCTGTGACTCATGTTGAGTCATAGTGACTCCACATGTGAAGAGTTTAACCATATAAAGGTCAACCCTATGCCCAATAACAAATAGATACTGCACACACAGCCATGAATATGAAATGAAGCTGTGCGCCAAGAGAAGTGAGTCATAATGACTCCTGTATTTCAAATAAGAAGTGTAGCACAGCATGGAAATTAAAAGAAGGCTGTGCATACTAAAAGTGTATAGCTCTAGAACCTGAGTTCAGGATTTGATCATTGAAAGTGAATGACAAGTCCGTTGTATGTCTTGAGATGAAAAGACTGTATGTGATTGGTTGGAGATTAGATTAGGTCATGTGACCTGATAAGATAAGATATCTTGTAGAGTGCTCTGGGATTTGAGCTGTGGTTGTCACTAACCTAGGCAATGAGCAAGTATATGTGAGTTAAGCTGTTTCACATTATGATCAGTATATGGCCTGACATTGCCTATGTAGTAACTGCCCTCTCAAAACATTCTGCAAATCCTACAGAGGAACATTTTTCTAAAGCGCTTTATATTTGCCACTATCTTGTAGGAACACCAAATGCAGCATTATGTTTTGATGGTACTCAAGATGTAGGCATTATTGCCTATACCAATGCAGATTGGGCATCTGATCCCAAAAATCGCAAGTCACAAACCAGATGATTTATTAAACTAGCTGGATGCACCTTCAGCTGGAGATCACACCAACAACCCACAGTCACACATTTCTCCACAGAAGCTGAATACATGTCCTTATCAGACTGTGCACAACAAGTGTTTTGGATTCACCAATTATTAGGCAAACTTGGTTATCAAATGAGTGCCATACCCATTTATGGTGACAATCAAGGGTCAATTTTCATAGCTTCAAACCCTATCACTGAACAATACAGTAAGCCCATTGACATTCAATGGCATGTAATTCAGGACTGGATTAAAGAAGGTTATATCAAACTCTTCTTCATTGAAGGAGCCTCCAATCCTGCCAATATGTTCAGACACATTAAGTTTGAGGAGTTCAGACAAAGCCTCAGCATCATCATGCTCTAAACAGACAATCATATGCCACCTTCTCTCATCAGCACAATATCCATGCTTTTGCTCTAGTGCCTCCCTGGCAGCTGAGCGAGGGGGAGTGTTGAATGCCAGATATGGCAGTCTAAGCTCCACTCTTATATTAAGTGTAGCATGGCTTATCCTATATAACCATATTAGGGTTATTTGTAACATATATAAGATTCAAACTCAACATCTGAGTTCTAAAATATGTACTCTTGATCTCAATCAACCATCATCACTACCAGCTTCAACCAACCTCAACCACCTCTCCACCAAAGTAAGTGGTTAACACCTCTGTATAAGTTGTTACAGCTAGTCTTTTCACCCCTAAACTTCATCACTAATCCTAGCAGTAATGACTCATTATGAACCCTAATGATCAAGACTAGGATATCAATCCAATCATGCTCTACAACTTTCAAAGATCTTATCTTATCTTATTGGGTCACATGACTCATTGTCTTATCTTATCTTCAACCAATCACATCCCTTCCTTTCATCTTAAGACATAGACTCACACTTCTAACTTTTCAAGACTTCTCAAAGGCATAAGAACATCTTATGACCTGTTTATTTTAGTATGCACAGCCTTCTTTTCATTTCCATGCTGTGCTACGCTTCTCTTCTTTCTGATCCATGCACACACCTCATGTTCTTAATCTCCACCATGCTTTCACTTCCATTCTGCCACCACCTCATAGTGTACACATGTTCACCTCATGTTTTCCCACACTATATTCTTTTATGGCCATACAGCCTCTGGCACACAGACCATGTACCTAACATGTACAAACAGTAGCTAGAGTATATAAACCCCCAATAGAGCACCAGAGAACTCTAGTAAAGTTCTCTTGGTCTTTCCTCCAAAGTTAGATCCTAAGCACTACTCAGTTTTTCCTTGTCTTCACTCTCTGTGATTCAAGTCTAGACCTTACTCCTTAGAGATAGGTCTTGGAGTTGTTTCATAAGTAGTGTTTCAACACAGAGAAGAGTCAAATGAAAGTAGAGCAGAGTCAGATGAAGTTGGAATGGGTCAGAGATATCACAGTTGTGACAATATTCAAGTGTTGCAGACTGCAACCAGCTCAACCAAAAATATGGAAACAAGGAAGTGGTGAGTGACAAAGTTGACATCAACAAGAACAATGAGAACAGGATTAAAGATAACAACTGTTATAGGCATCAACAAGAAATGAGGTGATGATCAGAACATGGGCAACTACTCAGCTAGAAGCAGCCTGATGCCTATACCAAGGTTGCGATGAGGTAGAGAGGAAGGCAGTGTCAATGCCCTGAGGACTTGGTGATGGGGCAATCTGACAAAATGAGAGAGTTGGGAGCCATTGTACATAGGCTGGCTTAGGCTCATAATAACGAAGGATGATCCTCCAGAGACCACAATGAAAGGATAAGAATCCTCCACTGTAGTCCCCAGGCTTTATATAGCAGACTACAGTAGTGACAGTGACTAGTGACAGTGACTAGGGTAAAGGGTAGTCCATACATGAGGTAGCGGCGAGGTAGAAGGTACAGCTACAAGAAGGAGCAGAGATTAACAGAGTGAGGCTTACATGTGAAGGTGGAAAAATGTAAGCGAAGATGTAAGCCAAACCTAATTGTAGATCGGAGCATGGCAGAGATCCAGATGGGATCTATCTCTGATCAACAGAGATAACTGTGGGAAGATCTAATCGTGAGTAGGGTAAGGATAAGGGCAGAGTCTAGTGTGTGCCCGTAATTCACTAAGGTAATCATTAAAGTAAATGTTAGTCTGGAGAACTGATAGAGATAGCAAGTACGAACCATGTACTATAACAACAACAGCGACAGAGAGGATATGATACATATAAGGGCCCCTTGACAGTGGGCTAAGCTGGTAGGAAGAAAAGAGTGGTACTTAAGCTTGCTGCAGGCACTGTGAGATAGTGGGTAGAACAAGTGAATAGGACTAGAGTACAAGAGAGTACAAGAGAGGGTTTATATAGTGATGAGCAAATACTCTAGGGCAGGCCAGCTGAGTCCTAAATAGCAAAAACTACATAGCTGAAATACTACCTGATTATGTAAGATGTGGCTATGCACCACTAACCAGATGATGACAAATTATCTCCAACAACCACCACAGAATACCAAAATGGTGGGGCAGTGGGTGGTTGTGACAATCATTTTCCAGGCCTTGGGCAACATTCATTCTCCACTCTAATGAAATGTGCTGCATGTAATGTATGTGGTGGTGCATTCAGTGTTGAAAAGTCGTATGCCAGGAGCAGCTCGCAAGTGACATGGAACTGAGTCAGCAGATGTTATTTGTGATAGTGGATGAAGTACTGTAAGGACAGGTGGCTACGAGATAAGCTACTGGATTAGGTAAGCAACAGCACAGTACCGTAGCGAATGATTCACTCCAACATTCGGAGTGTTTGGAGATTTGGAGGTTTGGAAAGGCCAATTCCGAGATGTCCTCCTGTCCGAGCTCTTAGATCTCCGCCCAAACATTATCTGATCATGTGACGGTGTTGGGGATGGGGATCTTTCAGTTTCTCTGGCTCTTGTTTCAGCATTGGATTTCACATTGTTCTGTTCACAGGTACTGGCTAGTAAGTTGATTCACCTATCCCATATGATACGGCCTGCTCACAGTGTACTTTCGTCAGCCTTTTATTTCTATTCTTCAACTACCATCAGCTTGCCGTTGACGGCCTTACAAACACTTTCACTCATCAACTCCCTTGATCAACTACAATATGCGCCTCTGTTTGGCACTCTCCATAACGCTCATCATGACTGCTATTTCCCCAGTCGTGTCCATCCCCGTACCCACGCGGTAAGTCCATAAATAAACAAGTTTATTATTGTCTGCTGATATCCCGATAGTGTTACAGAAGCTGGGCCCAATAATGAACGGAACTCAGGATAAAACCAGGTAAGCAATGTTATCTTTTGTGTAGATCTTGGATTCAGGTCGAAAGCAAAGGGATCCACATCGTCCCAGCCTCAGGGAGGACCTCCGCCTCCATATTCATATCCGCCTCGGTATACGTCACCTCCGCCTGGACCTCCGCCTCCGTATACGCCTCGGCCTCAGGTTTCACCTCTGCAAAATCGTTGGCGCAGTACATATGGGTATTGGACTCCTGGGAGTAGTCTGGCCGGTCTGCGTACCTATTTCGCTAGCTCGGCCTCTCGAGGCTCAGGTAATGTGACATTCCGGCCCTAATCCCGGCCATCAATCTACTTAGCTAGAGTTAAATCAGACCTGATGTAATGAATAAAGAGATATCTCATTTCACAAATGAAACGTCCTGTGTATGGATGCAACCGGGGCTAGTAACTACCACCGTTTCTCATTATGGTTGCGGGGCGTTACGGCTGGACAATCACCAAGGTCTTGATTGTGATTGTGTCTGTTTTGCAAGAATTTTCAACTTGAAAGTCAAGGGCTGATTCCGGCGAAGCATACGTCATTGCGGGAAGGGAGAAAAGTACCTGGAACCATTCTCTATCATTGCTTCGTCGCAGGAGATATATGCCTCGAGTCATATCAGTGGAAGATCGGGAGCCAACCACGAAATGTCATATTGAAGAGACAAAGTGCGTTCCCAGAGACGGTTGCCTTCCATGATTCCACCATACTCAATATATCCTTTGTGATCGTGGTGTTTGGAGTTCGGCGGTAAACAGTTGTGGCCGCTGTATAAGCACGTTGCTCTCCTGAGTCATGCACTACTAGGTCTCTGGCCGAGTACCTGACATCGCTGGTATATGAACTGAAAGGCTGCCGAGACAAGTCAGAGGGGAACAGATACGTGGCTCGTCGTGCACTGCGCTCTAGC
>QFEQ01000668.1:3569-104469 GCA_003316335.1 Hemileccinum impolitum
CAATGATCTTACAAAAAAGGGCATAGCTTACACCTAGGGTGAAGCCCAGCAAACCGCCTTCAATACTCTAAAAAAATGTTTTACAGAAGCACCCCTTTTAATGTAACCTGACTCCTCCCACCCTATGTATTTGGAAACTGATGCCAGTGACATCGCAACTGGTGCTGTTCTCTTGGTTTAGGGCACCAATAATCTCTAGTGTCCTTGCACCTTCTTATCTCATTCTCTCTCGTCCACAGAGCAGAACTACCTCGTTTACAACAAGAAACTTCTTGCTATTATTTGTGCTTTAGAGGAGTGGCACCATTATTTAATCAGTCTCCCCACATTTGAAATTTGGACCGACCATAAAAATCTGGAGTATTGGAAAAAGCTATAGACACTCTCAGGTCAACAAGCCTGCTGGCACAAACTGCTACAGGAATTTTCTTACACCTTAATCTATAAATCTGGTAACATGAATGGACATGCCAACGTTCTCTCTCATTGATCTGATTATGGCAACACTGTTGATAACTTAAATGAAAATATCGTCGTTTTTCCTCCATCTTCCATCCTCCACTCTGCTACCCTCGCTATCCCTATCTCCCTTAATTCCTCTGACACTCGCTTGCCCTCTAAGGGCTCCCTTTTCGCTGCTGGTTTCAATCTTTACTCCTCTTCCTCCGCTACCATTCCCTCTCACGACCAGCTCCTCATTCCCACTTCCATATCTACCCAGCTCCCTTATGGCACATATGGCAGAATTGCACCACACTTGGGCCTCGCCCTCAAACATAAAATTGATGTCTGTTGAGATTATTAGTGTTTAACTAATAATTAAGACGACTACACTTTGAACTAATGTCAGCAAAGACTTATTCTAATGTGTTAGTCAGACATCAGTATGGCTTAACCTAATGTCAGTTAGGTTAATGCTAGATGTCAGTACAGTTTTATTACCTTAACTGACTAATGTATTTACATAACACTAACTGTGCTTACACCATCCATGATTATCATGTGATGAGAATATCTGATGATAGATTAGATAAGTATGGTGCAATCTCACACCATACAGAGAGCATTGTGCGATTGGATATCACACAATCATATCATTCTACTTCTTCTTTATTTTATTGGATAGAATAATATAGAATACAATAGATTGTTTGTTCATATGATCTCTTTGTTGATTAGATACAAACATCCTGTATCATATATAAGATTGATCTTTAGGATCAATCTTTCTCTCTAACAAGTTATCTTTGATTCATTCTTTCCTACTTCAATCCTTCAAATCTTAGCAAAACTCTCTGCCTCTTCTACTTGGTTAACTCCATCGTATCACCAACACCAGGTGAGAGTTCCCACCTGAGACTCATTCCTCTGTCCCTTCGCATTGGAGTACCTTTGTACTTCAATAATGTCATGACAGGAGTTATTGATGCCAATTATAGGGGAGAAATAGGTGTAATTCTGTTCAATCGTTCAGACACTCCTTTTTCCATTTCTAAACATGATCACATTGCACAACTAATTATTGAAAAAATAGATAACCCTACTCTAACAGAAACAACGACTCTAGAAGAGTCACAACACAACAACAAAGGCTTTGGCTCCACTGGAGTACAAGCCATTTCATCCATGTCATTATCTTCAAACTTCAAAACTAAATTATGTGCAGAATCAGCAAGAATGAACTTGGACACTATCGACAACTATGAATACTATGCTACGGACAAATTGTTCAGAAATTCTAATGGCATCATCATGCCTTCTTCTTTACACAATGAACTCATTTCTCTTTTTCACGATTCACTGGTCACAGGTCATCCTGGCCAAGACTGTACCATTGCTTCCATTAAAAAGTTCTATTGGTGGTCAGGTGTTATAGTTCAGGCACACATATGCCCTATTTTTCACTTTATCTTTCACTCATATGCCTAGCATCACTGAGCACTATTTACTTAGTCAATTTCTCTTTCCAAAGTCATGTGACCAAGCACACGTGACTGTGGGAACCTTCATGTGACATGAGGCTAGCCCTATGACATCATAGATGATGTCATACCTCATGCTCCTTATCTTTCTCTCACAGATATCTCTGTTCACTTCTTTCCTTCTTGAACATGCTATGACCTTCCATGTTCTCAACCTACACTTAATGAATTTGGACTCAGACGCCTGCCCTAAGGTACTCAGTAGTCCTATATAAACCCTTCCTGTAATTCCTTCATACCTTAGTCTTAATCACTTTGTTCCACCCACCTCCTCTGGTGCCTGCAACTCAGTGTTTACTGCTCCTCTCCTCTTTGCCAGCCTAGTCCTCTGTAAAGGGACCATTTATGCTCTATCGTCTTGTTGCTGTCACCATACCAATATTCCAGCTTGTCCTCATCATTCTCATCGACGTCGACACTATCACTCACCATCTTCTCATCTCAGTATTCCTCGTGGAGCAGGTTCTCGTTGCAGCCCACAACACTTGATTAAGACTTTCGAAAGCTGGACCTCACTGCATTCCCCCTTCCTCATTTTATGTCCCGTACTAAGTGGCTCAAACACATTGAAGTTCAAAGAGAAGCCACCACACTTGCCTTTTACTGCTTAAATGTCCAACAACCTTGTACTCTGTCTCCTGCTCCTTCAGTTGACCCCAACAATGCTACACCAGAGCCTGAGGGCACCAATGGCCTCTTCCTAAGGCACAAGAAGATACGTACCCAACGCGTGTATGTCCAAGACCCTCATTACCTTCAAACCCAGTACCATTGTCTTTGGGATCTCGGCATACCCAATTACTCCATGCTCCACCCCCATACCACTCTCTGTCCCAATCAACAGTAACTCTAATCCCTAGAGTCTATTTGGAAGATAGTAGACAGTAAGGATGTCAGATAACCAATTATGGGACGACCTCTCAAAGCAAATGACCCTCATGGCCACGGCCATGCAAACTCTTATACAAAATCAAATGACCTCCTCCTCCTCCTCCTCTAACACCTACAAGGCTTTTGCCAATCCCAGCACCTGGGATGGTGATTGAAATAAATTCCACATCTGGTGGACAAAGATAGGTGCATGGGTCGACTACCAACCATATTTGGACAACTATCAACAAACAGTTGCAGTACTTCTCCACATGAATGGACGAGCGGCTGACTTCACTCATGTCACTATAGAACAGTACCCTGTCAAAGGACTGTGGCCTATGTAGAAGGTGCTTAAGGAGCACATCAAGAAGCACTTCCGCATAGATGTACTAAAAGTCAAGGCTTACAAAAAATTAGTGGCACTCCAACAAGGGTCCCTCCCCATAGAGGTGTACACACAGCAGTTCAACCTGTTACAAATTGATGTGGAGATGGAACCTGGCATCACTCTCCAACTGTACAAGGAGAGTACCAATTACAATATCTACCTCCAAGTATGTTTGCATCGCCCTACCGTTAAAGAAGATCTCGAGACCTGGGAAGATACAGCAATCAAGGTCGGAAAACTTTTCCATAGTATTCACTTGGAACAAAGCAAGTTGGGCTTCATTCCTTGCAACCAGTACCAATCAGAACCCCAGTTTACGGTGGTCGGCACCCAGCCTGGTCAAGGGGCACCAATGCAGGACATTCGTGCTGTCCAAAATCCACCCTGAGTTGACAATCGGGATTGTTACAACTGTGGTAAAAAGGGCCACATTTCTTGGAACTGCAAGGAACCGAGGAAACCAAGACAGTGTCCTGCATTCGATCCCATGACCAGAAGAACGACCTATCCTCCTCCTCGTCAAAATCGCGAGATCCCACTCGCCCCCTCCACGGCCATTGCCTCTGTCATGGCCAATGCCTCCTCCTCATCCTCTCATTCCTGCACTTCATCCACCCCAGATTGGCAAAATGAAGAAGCACAGGCCTACTATTTTGACCTCTTTACAACATGAGCCCAGCACCTCGCTACTGAAGGACTCAAGGGAAAAGAGCAAGCCAAATAGATCCAGGGGGTATCTGTTCAGCTAAGGACACTAGCTTTCTTTCGTCTTTACCATTTTCTTCTCCTTCTCATAATCATTTTTCTTGTCTACCAGTTGAAGGGGAGATGGACAGAGAGGAAGTCAAAGATGATACCTCTTTGAACAATTTTACATACAGACTCACATCTGAAAGGGCATCTCATTTGAGTGTGGCACTGAATAATGAAAGTGCACTTAATTCCCTTTTAAAAGAACATTCATCTCACATTTCCTCATATAAATCCCCTCAGTCTACTTTCTCACACCAAGAACCCAATGCCTCTCAAGGAGGCGAATTTGATATCAACACTGACATTTACTTTCAGGATCAAAAAGAGAACTGGACATTCCACACAACTTCATCGCTCCTCAATTCTGGAGCTGTTCAAACTTTTGTGGACAAACATTGGGTAATGGAAATGGGGATAATAGCTCACCCTCTTTCCAACCTGATGAACATTACCAACGCAGATGGATTCTCTTCCAAACATGGAATGATCCATGAGTACATTTCAATAGTTCTTTCTTACAATGGACACACTGAAGGCATGGATGCACTAGTCGCAACCCTGGGATCCCACAAGGTGATCCTAGGGTATGATTGGTTTTACTGACACAATCCACTCATTGATTGGGTGGCAAAAACTGTAACCTTCAACAGATGTACCAAACACTGCAAGGCCAACCAAACAAAGCAGTGGGTGCCAGTACGAACTATTGAGGAAGGTCTCATAGAAAAAGTCCCTAAACAATATCATGAATTCCTCAATGTATTTAGTAAAGAAGAATCCAAATACATGCCCATATGAAAGCCCTGGGACCATGCCATTGATCTCAAATCCGACTTCGTACCCAAGAAAGGACGAGTCATTCCACTCTCTGACACCGAGATCAAAGAAGTCCAGAACTTCATCAAGACTGAACAAGAAAAGGGCTATATCTGCCCATCAAAATCACCATAAACAGTGCCAGTATTCTTTATTCTGAAAAAGACTGGCAAAAAACGACTAGTTATGGACTACTGATATTTAAATGAGAGAACTGTAAAAAATTCTTATCCCTTACCACTTATTTCTTCACTCATAGACTGATTAAAAGGCACTGATAAGTTCACTTGTCTCGACCTTCAATGGGGATATAACAATGTCTGTATCAAAGAAGGCGATGAATGGAAAGCAGCATTTGTCACTCTATTAGGCACCTATGAGTCAGTTGTAATGTATTTCGGTATGACTAACTCACCTCCAACATTCCAACAGATGATGAACGACATCTTCAACAACATGTACACCATTGTTATCATTTATCTCGACGACATGTGTATCTTCACATGCAAGAAATCAGATGAAGAACACTCAGAGATAGTTAAGGAAGTTCTCCAGTGATTGCATGAGAATGACCTTTATGCAAAACCCAAAAAATGTATTTTTAATGCTGACAATGTTGACTTTTTAGGGATGCACGTCTCAAAAGATGGCATTGCTATGTAAACCAAAAAAGTCGACACTATTCTGGAATGGCCGGCACCAACAAAGCTCAAACAGCTACAATCGTTTCTGGGATTATGTAATTATTATCGACATTTCATACAGGGCTTCGGACAAATCACACGACCTCTCAACGATCTCACCAAAAAGAATGTACCATACACATGGGGGGTCACGCAGCAAAATGTGTTTGATACACTCAAAAAACACTTTACTGAAGCACCTTTATTGGCCTATCCCGACTCCTCCCAACCTATGCAACTCAAAACTGACACAAGCGATATCACCACTGGAGCAGTGTTATCGGTTCAAGGGGAGGATAATTTATAGTGTCCCTGTGCCTTTCTTTCTCATTCTTTTTCATTCGCTGAATGCAACTACCCTGTCTATGACAAGGAGTTGTTAGCTATCATATGTGCTCTTGAGGAGTGGCAACATTATTTAATTGGAAAGACTAACTTCAAGATTTGGACAGACCACAAAAATCTCGAATATTGGAAAAAACCACAGACCCTATTGGGATGACAGGCTCGCTGGCACAAGTTACTGCAGGAATTCAATTACATGTTAATCTATAAGCCCAGCAACATGAATGGACATACCAACGCACTCTCCCGTTGTCCTGACCATGGTGATGCCATTGATAACTTAAATGAAAACACTACCGTCTTTCCCTCTACTGTCTTACATTCTTCCAATTTATCTATTCCTGTTTCCCTCACCTCCACAGACGCACATATTCCCACCAAGGGTTCCTCCACTGCAGTAGGTTTTGACCTGTACTCTACTGCTGAATTTGACATCCCTGCCCATGATCAATTGCTAATTTCCACCCATGTCAAGATTCAGCTTCCCTTTGATACCTATGGCAGGATTGCCCCCCGCTTGGGCCTTGCATTCAAGCATAAAATTGATGTCATGGCCGGAGTCATTGATGCCAATTATAGGGGAGAAATTGGGGTTATCCTGTTCAACCATGTGGACATTCCTTTTCATATCTCTAAACATGATCGTATTGCATAACTAATTATTGAAAAAATAGAAAACCCAACACTAACAGAAGAAATGACTCTGAATGAGTCGGAACGAAATGAAAAAGGTTTTGGCTCCACTGGAGTTAAAGCCATGGCCTCCACATCCCTTTATTCTAATTTTGAAATGAAACTAATGAATGAATCAGAACAGTTAGGTGTTGACACCATTAACAAGTATGAATATCATGCTCAGGACAAAATCTTCCACTCTTTGAATGGCATAGTTTTTGTACCCCCTTCCCTTTGCAACAAACTCATTTCTCTCTTTCATGATTCTCCAACAGTAGGCCATCCAGGTCGAGACCATACCATTAGTGCTGTTAAACAATTTTACTGGTGGCCTGGCACAGCCAAAGACATTGCTTCATATGTAGAACACTGTCAGGTGTGCTCCCTCATGAAGGGATCATCAAAGCCACCAGCAGGAAAATTAATTCTGCTTCCTATTCCTTCCGGCCCTTGGGTTGATATATCTATCGATTTCATTACAGATTTCCCCACCTCCAAAGGGTACGATGCCATTGGCATCGTAGTTGATCGTTTCTCCAAAGAAATCATTTTATTTCCATGCACAAAAACCACTTCTTCCACTGATCTGGCACTTTTATTTAGAGACCACGTTTGGTGTACACATGGACTACCTAACACTATTGTCTCAGACAGGGGACCACAATTCATGTCGGAGTTCACAAAAGAGCTCTGCAAAGTCTTGGGGATTCAACAGAAGTTGTCAACAGCGTATCATCCACAGATAGATGGACAAACAGAATGAATCAACTGTGAGGTACTGGCATATCTTAGAGCATACGTTGCAAAACAACAAGACTCTTGGAGCGATTGGCTCAAAATGGCACAATTCATACATAATTCTTCCCTTACCACTGCCACCAGTGCCACCCCCTTCAAAGTAACATGTAATTATCAACCACGACAAGGAGTCGAACCTTCCTCCTCTACTACCCCTGGGGGGTCGCTTGCTTCCTCTATGGCAAAATCACACGACAAAATTGCCACCACACTTGCTAAATCCAGAGACTTGATGGTGCAAAACCAAGAGTCTAAATGTTCCACCACTCCCTTGTATGCTATCGGTGACCTGGTTTGGTTATCCACCGACCACCTCACACTCCCATACCCCATGTGTAAATTAACACAGAAGTTCATCGGTCCATATCATATCACAGCCATACTCCCTAATGCCATTACCTTCCACCTCCCTTCCTCTGTCTCCATCCATCCTATGGTCAATGTCTCTGACATAAAACCTTACAAAGCCCCACTGGCTGGCCAGCCCATATTTAAACCGGATGCCATCACGGTCATGGAAGACCATCATGAAGAATACGAGGTAGACTTTATTGCTGCCAGCAGGCTGTCGCAAGGCAAACTACAGTACCTCATCCATTGGAAAGGATGGGATGAGGTGGATCGCACCTGGGAACCTGCAGATAATCTAAAGCATGTGCAGGACACTATCAATGACTTCCATCATTCTCATCCCTCAGCCCCATGCCCCATTCAGGGTATCTCCGACACACAATTCCTATCCCTGTTCTCTCCTTTTGGCCCCTCCTATACCAAATTCGCAGACTTGTGGGTAGACCTTGAATCTGGTGAATGGGGGGTAGTGTTGCAGGCTGCAACGACGACGAGTTCAACTAGGAACACTGATACGAGGAGATGGCGATATACGGTGTCGATGTCGATGAGGATAACGATCATAAGGTCAAAGACAGGAATGGCGACCAAGACGATGTGGTATAACATATAGTGGCCCCTTTGCAGAGGGCTAGGCTGGCAGAGAAGAGGGTGGAGTAGTACCACTGAGTTGCAGGCACCAAGTGAGGTGGATGGAATGAAGTGAATAGGACTAAGGTAGGAGGGAATTACAAGGAAGGTATATATACGATGAGCGACTACCTTAGGGCAGGTGTCTGAGTCCAAATTAGCTTTAGGGTAGGTAAAGATAAGAAGACGAAGAATGTTCTGGAACAAAAGAAGAATGATGAAGATGAACGTGTGAAGAGATAAGGAAACACGAGGTATGATGTCATCAATGACATCATAAGTCTGGCCTCAAGTCACATGAATGTTCCCGTGGTCACGTGCACTGAGTCATGTGACTTGGGAAAGAGAAATCGACTAAGTGAACGGTGCTCAGTGATGCAAGCATATGAGCGAAGAGTAAAGTGAAAAATAGGGCGTACGCGTGCCCGAACTATAACAGGTAGTGTTATAGTTTGGGCACGTGTATGCCCTATTTTTCACTTTATCTTTCACTCATATGCCTGGCATCACTGAGCACTATTTACTTAGTCAATTTCTCTTTCCAAAGTCACATGACTGTGGGAACCTTCATGTGACATGAGGCTAGCCCTATGACATCATAGATGATATTATACCTCATGCTCCTTATCTTTCTCTCACAGATATCTCCATTCGCTGCTTTCCTTCTTGAACATTCCATGACCTTCCATGTTCTCAACCTACCCTTAACTAATTCAGACTCAGACACCTGCCCTAAGGTACTCAGTAGTCCTATATAAACCCTTCCTATAATTCCTTCGTACCTTAGTCTTAATCATTTCATTCCACCTACCTCCTCTGGTGCCTGCAACTCAGTATTTACCACTCCTCTCATCTTTGCCAGCCTAGTCCTCTGCAAAGGGACTGTTTATGCTCTATTGTCTTGTTGCTGTCACCATACCGATATTCCAGCTTGTCCTCATCATTCTTGTCGACATCAACACCATCACTTGCCACCTCCTTGTCTCAGTATTCCTCATGGAGCAGGTTCTCATTGCAGCCCGCAACATCAGGCACCACCTAGGACATTTCAAATTATATTTCCCACTACCAGATGTGCTCTCTCATGAAGGGATAATCAAAGCCACCAGTAGGAAAACTGTTACCATTACCCATTCCTTCCCATCCTTGGACTGACATTTCTGTCGACTTCATTACGGGATTCCCTTTATCAAAAGGATATGATGCCATTGGCATCATAGTGGACCGTTTCTCAAAAGAAATTGTTTTATTTCCATGTACCAAAACAACTTCTTCTTCAGACCTAGCTATACTATTTAGGGATCATGTATGGTGCACCCACAGACTACCTAACTCTATCATTTCAGACAGAGGACCACAGTTTGTCTCTGAGTTTGTTATAGTTCAGGCATGCGTATGCCCTATTTTTCGTCTTTTGCTCATATGCATGCATCACTGAGCATTGTTTACCTTAGTTGATTTCTCTTTCCAAAGTCATGTGACCAGGTGCACATGACCGCAGGAAATCTCACATGACTTGAGGCTAGGCTTATGACATCATAGATGATGTCATACCTCATGTTCATTATCTCTTTCTCACGTTCACCTCCATTTACTTCTTTCCTTCTCAAACCTTCCATGTTCTTTACCTGCCCTTAACTAATTTAGACTCAGATACCTGCCCTAAGGTACTCAGTCATAGTATATAAACCCGTCCTGTAATTCCTTCGTACCTTAGTCCTAATCACTTCATTCCACCCACCCTCTAAAGGTGCCTGCAACTCAGTGACACCACTCTCCTCTCATCTGCCAGCCTAGCCCTTTGCAAAGGGGCCACTGTATGCTATATCAACTTATATCCATCGCCATCCCAATCTTCGACCTCATCCTCATCCCTCTCATCAATGTCAACATCACTCATTGCCATCTCCTTGTATCCGTCTTTCTCATCGAAGTCGTCACCATTGCAGTCCATAACAGAGTTCACTCACGAACTGTGCAAGGTGCTTGGAATTCAGCAAAAGCTGTTTACAGTGTATCACCTGCAAACAGACGGGCAAACAGAATGTATCAATTGTGAGGTACTGGCTTACCTCAGAGCCTACATCACCAAAGAACAGGATTCTTGGGCCTCCTGGCTAAAGATGGCACAATTCATTCACAATATGTCTCTCACCATGGCCACTGGCACCTCTCCTTTTGAAGTAACATGTAACTATTCACCATGACTGGGGGTCAAGCCTCCATGCTCCTCTACGGCTCCTGGTGGGTCATTCACTTCTTCTTTGGGCCAGGCCTATAATGATATTGCTGCCACATTAACGAAAACCCAGGATCGGATGTCCCACACACAAGAATCCAAATGTTCCTCCACTCCCTCTTATTCTATTGGCAATATGGTCTGGCTCTCCACTGACCATCTATCCCTTCTTTACCCCGCACATAAATTAACACAAAAATATATCGGGCCATACTGTATCACCACTGTTCTCCCTAATACCATCACACTCCACCTTCCTTTCACCATCTTCATCCACCCCACAGTCAATGTTTCCCATATAAAACCCTACAAAGCCCCATTGGCTGGCCAACCTGTATTTAAACTAGATCCTATCACCATGACTGAAGATCGTCACAAAGAATACAAAGTTGACTTCATCGCCGTCTCTCATTTTCATCACAGAAAACTACAATACCTCATCCATTGGAAAGGATGGGACAAGGTGGATTACACCTGGGAACCCACAGCTAATTTAAAGCATGCGCAGGATGCTATCACTGATTTCCATTCCAAGCACCTGTCAGCCCCTCAACCCATTCGGAGCATTGACACTACATCTTTCCTCTCTCTGTTTCAACCCTTCAGACCCTCCTATATGGAATTCACAGACTCGCAGCTAGACCTCGAATCTGGTGAATAGGAGAGAGTATTATAGTTCGGTTCTGTCATACACTCCCTATTTTATTTTTCATCTTTCACTCATATGCTACACATTACTGAGCACTGTTTTACCTTAGCATTTCTTTCTTTCCAAAGTCATGTGACCGGTGCACATGACTGCGGGAACTGGCACATGACCCAAGGCTAGACCTATGACATCACTAGTGATGTCATACCTCAAGGTCCTTATCTTTCTCACATGGTTATTACTGTTCCTTCTTCATCATTCCAGAACATTTTTTCTCTCACATCTGCCCTAAACTATTTCATACTCAGAACCCTGCCCTAAGGTACTCTTCCATACTATATAATCCTTCCCTGTAATTTCCTCATACCTTAGTCCTATTCATTTGCATTCCCTCCTCTCAAAGGGGCCCTCTGCTTCTGAGTACTGCTCCTCTCACCTCTGCCAGCCTTGCCCTCTGCAAAGGGGCTCATCTATGCTTCAGCTCGCTACCATCTACCTTCCACTAGCTCATCTTATACTCATCCTCAATGTCATCACTGACATCACCAATCATTGCATCCTTGTAACCACTTTCCTTGTACAACCAACTCAGCCACAGTACAGTTTCAACTACTCCATTCTCTTCTCTTGTTTCTTTTCTTTTGATCAAGTCTAAGCCTTACTCTTTGGAGATAGGCTTCAAAGTTGTTTCACTGAATAACACTGTCACTAAACTATCTCAGCATTTTAAGTACCTAATAATCAAATTATAAGATACATTAATACAACTTTATATACTAAACCTTTAAGCAACCCAATATCTAGTTGTCTAAACCATCTAAATATGTCTAAATGCATTTAAATTTAGACATATTAGACATTTGGTGCCATTATGTAGACCTTTATATTAATAGCAAAATAGTAATATAGCTTGTGTCAAACCTGTTAAACAATCTAAACTGTCTATGCTCTAATCATTTAAATGGCTAAGCATCTAATATCATCTAAATGATCTGAAATTAGACACTTTAGATCATATTAGACACTTTAGCTAAAACATAGGTTTCCTGATGAAGTGAGTCACACCCACCCTGCTTGGTCCCCTCATATGCATCAACTTCAGTCTTATTGGCCCTACCTATGGTCCTGTTGTATCTATTGATCCCTCATTTATTCACCCTTTCCAGTGCCTTCCATATCCTATGTATGTACATGTCAGATAGGCCCAACCATGTCTCACATGTCTCATACTTCTCAGACCCATCACAGTATCATCCATATACATCAAGTCTTTTGCAAGCAGGCTCACCATATGCTATGGGCAAATGTGACTGCATTATGTGTGTCACCCTGCTAGCAAAAAGTCAGGACTTGTAATGTCATATAATACCCAAAAATATTTTGACAGTCTTACAAGCTATGTCATAAAGATATTAGGAATACAAGGTATTATAGGCACTTCACAAGAAAAACTGCCCGTGAGAAAATCATATTTTTCACCGAGAAACCCGTGATGTTGTGCAACGCACGTTACGCACTGCCAACTCGCAATCATACCTGTGGTGCATCATCGCTATCACCGTGACCACGTTGATCATGACGCGACCGATGTGTCTGGCCAAGGTACCACAACATCGCCTCCTTCACTTCGTCCACCCACTCTCTTACCACACCTTCCTCGTACACGTTGCCGTCATAACAAACGTATATGGTCATCTGTCCTCGCCAGGTGAATGCACCAAGGTAAAGCTGCGCTACATATGGATGGAGGTGCGCTATGGTGTTCTCCAGGACCATTCGCGGGGTTGTATCCACATTCATGGTAGGAGGTGGAGTCACGTACCCTGCTCTAGCCTTATGCGGAGCCAAGGCAAAAGGTGAGAGCGGGTGTGTGAGTGGCAAGGGATACTCGGTCGGGAGTATCAGGTCTATCTAGTGAGAGGTCAAGAACGAAAATTAGGATGAAAATGAGTGAGAACGACGCACGTTACCAAAGCTAGACCCTCCATGAGTAGTGATCACAGGCACGTCGGTGACTGGCAGAACCTCCTCATCCAATTTTGCATGTACGTCAATGGCATTCTCAATGTCCATTTTCTGCGGCCAGGAAGGATGAATCGGCCGCGGAACATTTGAATGCATGATCTCGAAAAACAAGGGGTGGTTGAAAAATGTATTTGCCTGCTTCCTGACTAACCGGGCACGATGGAGGAAGCGATCAAACGTGAGGAGGTCAGAGAACGGGGGTGCACCGTTCGACAACTCTTGCTCGTGGTACCGGTGTGGTTCTGTTCCACCTAGCGTCATGAACGGGAGCTCGAACGAGTACAGTGCGGCAGAGAGCAAGGATTCGCCTGCGCCGCCCCTCTCGAACCACTGCTTGTCCAGATAGGGCCGCAAGTTGAACGGACCCACATTCCGATATGGCTGCCTTTTTCTAAACACCCATTCCTCCTCTGACATTTTGCCACCCAGGTATCGTCGATAGAGCACCCGAGTCATTGCCACTTGAGCGAGCGGGAGGTATACATTTCCAAACGTGACCCCGTTCGGACGACAGTTGGCAAGTACGGTAGTGGTCTGCGGATGCGTAAGCGATGTACAGACGAAGCCAGGTCGCGCGGGAGTGTAAGATGTCGTGCGTGTGATGCGGCACGGAAGTGTATGCCCACCAGGGCCCTGACGAATAATCAAGGAAAGATTGGGAAAAGATAGCATATACCTACATGGCATTTTGCCATCCTCAGCTGAGCTATCATAATACCAATCGCCCTTCGCCAGCGTCGTCTTGCCGGACTAAGCGAGCGCAGATGTACAGGTTCAAGATCACTTGAAGGAATCAACATGGCCAACCTCTCTTCCAGTGGGACTTGAGTGGGTTCCAACTGTGGGTCTGCACCCCTGGCGAGGGTATCCAACAAACATCGCATGAACGTTCTCTTTGCTGTTCCGTCGGATATACAATGTGCTATCAAGGTCATCAAGTGAAGGACATCCGTCCTCTGCGAGTCAGTCTCGCGAAAAACATACAGCTGGGCTAGTAGCTCATCTGAGAGAGGACGCGGGCCACCCAAGATGGCTGCCATCTGCTGGGGCACCTCCTCTGCGCAGGCCACCTGGCCGAAAACGATCTCGTTGGGACGCAAGATAGAGAGATCATGTTCTCGGATGACAAAGTGGGCAGTATCGCCACCAGCCTCTGCTTTTCAAGTCAGTCACTCGAGGCGGCATGGTGCAATGTGTAACGTGCATGCACACCTGGCAGTATTTGTACGGCGGCACCTGCGAGAGGATAGCGCCTCTTTGTAGACAGCCATGCCCTGACGATATTTGCGTCTGAAAAAAGGCATAGATCTCGGGGAGCGTTCAAGAGACGCAGCTCCGCATGGTGTAGATCATCGAAGGCTCCGTCTGGGCGGCTACCCCAGAAGAGAGAGACTTCAACTGACGAATCAAGGGGACGCTGGAAGGTGCAACCTTGAGTTGGATCACTGTCGATCAAGGACCAGCCAGGCATCGATGGAGTGGGAAAAAGGGCTCTAACCATTCGTGAAGCGTGTTTGACCCCTAGTATAATACGTCGTTACGTATTACTGATAAGTCCATCACAATTTCAGCGGTTGAAGTAGGTTCTAGTACTTTACGTGCGAATTTCTGGTTCTCCTGCACTGATCCTCTAGTTCGGAGGAAGTCTGCGCGTAATCATTCTTTTAAATAATTTCTCATGCCACTGGTCTAGCGGATATTGGACCAGACTATATTGGCCGGCGCGCTCTAGATACGGTCAAAACAGTGCGGGACAACTAAATCATGCGGTCACGCGTGAAGAGGCGGCAATGGCTTCGGACACTGGCAGGCCAAGCTGAACTTGAATCTGGTATATACAGCTTGTTCAGCCCGAGGGCTGGTAAAACATTTTCCCTACCAGAATATATACTATATCATGTCTAACTTCACGTCCGACGTCACTGTTCACTGGCATCCCAATCTCGAAGCCACACGTTCGTCTCAGATGCCTCTATCCATCACTGCGGCATGCCAGTCTGGTGATCGGACCAATGACTCAGCGACGACACCCTGACTCACAGGTATACGTGTGGTGGATCGCACTGATCATGACGGGATCGATGTGTCTGACCAAGGTACCACAACGTCGCCTCCCTCACTTCATCCAACCACTCTCTTACCACACCTTCTTCGTATACATTACCGTCATAAGAGATGTAGAGGGTCATCTGTCCTCGCCAAGTAAATGCACCGAGGTAAAGGTGCCCAGGACGCGAATGGGATTGGGCTATGGTATTCTCCAGGACAATTCGCGGGGGTGTATCCACATTCATGGTAGGCGATGGGGTCACGTACCCTGCTCTGGCCTTATGTGGAATAAAAGCAAAAGGTGAGAGCGGGTGGGTGGGTGGCAAGGGATACTCGGTCGGGAGTATCAGGTCTGTCTAGTGAGAGGTCAAGAAAGAGAATCTGGATGAAAATGAAAATGAGTAGAACAGACGTACATTGCCAAAGCTAGATCCTCCATGAGTAGTGATCACAGGCATGTCGGTGACTGCCAGAACCTCTTCATCCGAGTCGCCACGCACGTCATTGGCACTGGGAGTCGCGATGTCCTTTTTCTGTGGCCAGGAAGGATGAACGGACCGCGGAACGTCTGCATGCATGATCTCGAAAAGCAATGGATGGCTGAAAAACGCATTTGCCTGCTTCCTGACCAACCGGGCACGATAGAGGAAGCGATCAAACGTGAGGAGATCAGGGAACGGCGGTGCACCATTCGGCACTTCCTGTTCATGGTATTGATGTGGTTCCGTTCCACCTAGCGTCATAAACGGGAGCTCGAACGAGTACAGTTTGGCGGAAGCCAAGGATTCGCCTGCGCCGCCCTTCTCGAACCATTGCTTGTCCAGATAAGGCCGCAAGTTGAACGGACCCACATTCCGGTATGGCTGCCTTTTTCTAAACATCCATTCTTCCTCTGACATTTCACTGCGCAAGTATCGTCGATAGAGTACCCGAGTCATCCCCACTTGTGCAAGCGGAAGAAATGCATTCCCAAACGTGACCCCGTTCGGACGACAGTTGGCGAGCACGGCAGTGGTCTGTAGTTGTGTAAGTGAGGTAGAGATGAAGCCGGATCGCGCAGGAGTGTACGGTGTCGCGTGCATGACGCGGCACGGAAGCGTATGTCCACCGTCCTGACATATAATCAAGGAAAGATCACAAAAAGATAACATATACCTACGTAGCGTTTTGCCATCCTCAGTTGGGCTATCACAGTGCCGATCGCCCTTCGCCAACGTCGTCTTGCCGGATCAAGTGAGCGCAGATCTATAGGCTCAAGATCAGTTGAGGGAATGAGCATGGCCAACCTCTCCTCCAATGGAACCTGGGCGGGGGGATCTCCACCCCTGGCGAGGGTATCCAATAAACATCGCATGAACGTTCTCTTCGCCGTTCCATCAGATATACAATGTGCTATCAAGGTCATCAAGTGAAGGACATCCGTCCTCTGCGAGCCCGTCTCGCGAAAGACATACAGCTGGACTAGGAGCTCATCTGAAAGGGGGCGCGGGCCATTCAAGATGGCAGTCATCCGCTGCGGGACCTCCTCTGCACAGGTCACTTGCCCAAAAACGATCTCGCCAGGATGCAAGACAACAAGCTCATGTTCTCGGATGACAAAGTGGGCAGTATCATCACCAGTGTCTGTTTTCAAGTCAGCCACTCGAAACGGCATGGTGCAATGTGCAACGTGCATACCAGACAGTATGTGTACGGTGGCACCTGCGAGAGGATAGCGCCTCTTCGTAGATAGCCAGGCCCTGCCAATATTTGCATCTGACAAAAGGTGCTGGTCTTGTGGAGCGTTCAAAAGACGCAGCTCTGCATAGTGTAAATCGTCGAAGGTTCCGTCTGGGCGGCTACCCCAGAAGAGAAAGGCTTCAAGCTTGCTAAGAGGACGCTGGAAGGTACGACCTTGGGTTGGATCACTGTCGATCAAGGTCCAGCCAGGCATCGATGGTGTGGGAAAAAAGTGTTTTGAAGGCATCATGAAAATGGGACTGGCGTTAGTACTAGTATGTACTCGTGGCCCTCCGAGTAGATAGTATAATGCGTTACGTATTCAAGCCTAAGTTGCTAGACCATGACAATCTCTACTAGTACTGGTGCAAATTTGAACCAGCCGTAGTCGGGGTCTGGGCGGCGAAGAAAGAAACGACCAAGGTGGCTGGGAGGATTGGCAGCCTGGCCTATTCCGAGTCAATGTTCATATCTCCTCGGTATCAGCATGGGCCCCATCATCTATGGGATAGACGATGACACAGTTGGCTGCATCTGCTGAGTTCTTGGTCTACTTTCTATCCCAGCTCCCGATCTGGCTCCCAATCCAAACCCTGATGCTACTCCCAATCCAACTCCCGGCGGGGAGTCACTCGGGAGCTTCCAACCTTCCCGTAGGCTATAGCATGGTCCTTCCTCGAATTACACAATTGGCGGCGCTCATACTGTTTGCGCACGGTGCGGCATAAAAATATAAGCTGAATCCTGGCTGGCGGGCTCGGATAGATATAGCCCAAATTATGCAGTCAAGTTCAAGAAGCGGCCATCAACCTGGTATCATGTTATACGGCTCGTTCAGCCTGAGGGTCAAAACACTATCCCTACCAGTAGTACATAGAGTATCATGGCTAACACCTACGACCTTGTTGCTCACCACAATCTCGGAGCGACGGATCAGGCTGCATTCGCGTTAGATATCGTACCCATCAGGGCCATCACTGTATTACGCTAGTCTGGTGATCGGATCAATGACTCAGAGGCACGCCCTTCACAATTATGCATGTGGTGCACCACGCTGATCACGGCGCGACTAGTGTGTCTGACCAAGGTACCACAACGTCGCCTCCCTCACTTCATCCAACCACTCTCTTACCACACCTTCCTCGTACACGTTCCCGTCATAACAGACGTATATGGTCATCTGTCCTCTTAGAGTGAATGCACCGAGGTCAAGCTGCGCTGCACGCGGATGGAGTTGGGCTATAGCATTCTCCAGGACAATTCGCGGGGTTGTATCCATATCTGAATCCGTGGCAGGAGATGGGGTCACATACCCTGCTCTAGCCCTATGTGGAACAAAAGCAAAAGGTGAGAGCGGTTGTGTAGGTGGCAGGGGATACTCGGTCGGGAGTATCGGGTCTATCTAGTGAGAGGTCAAGAATGTGAATTAGGATGAAAATGAGTGGAAACGACGCACGTTACCAAAGCTAGACCCTCCATGGGTAGCGAGCACGGACATGTCGGTGACCGCCAGAACCTCCTCATCAGACTTGCAACCTGCGTTATTGGCATTGCGAGTCTCAATGTCCATTTTCTGCCGCAAGGATCGACGAAAGGATCGCAGAATGTCTGCACTGGCATACATAATCTCGAAAAACAAGGGATGGCTGAAAAATGCATTTGCCTGCTTCCTCACTGACCAAGCACGATGCAAGAAGCGGTCAAATGTGAGGAGGTCTGAAAACGGTGGTGCACCGTTCGATAATTCCTGTTCGTGGTATTGGTGTGGTTCCGTTCCACCTAACGTCATGAATGGGAGCTCGTATGAGTACATTTTGATGGAAAGCAAGGATTCGCCTGCGCCACCCGTCTCGAACCATTGCTTGTCCAGATAAGGCCGCAAGTTGAACGGTCCAAAATTCCGATACGGCTGCCTTTTTCTAAACATCCATTCTTCCTCTGACATCTCCCCGCGCAAGTACCGTCGGTAGAGCACCCGAGTCATCGCCACTTGTGCAAGAGGGAGAAATGCATTTCCAAACGTGACCCCGTTCGGACGACAGTTGGAAAGTACGGTAGTGGTCTGTGGTTGTGTAAGTGAGGCAGAGACGAAGCCAGGTTGCGCTGCAGTGTACGGTGTGACGCGTGTGACGCGACATGGAAGCGTATGCCCCCCAGGGCCCTGACGAATAATCAAAGAAAGATCGGGAAAAGATAGCATGTACCTACCTGGAGTTTTTGCATCCTTAGTTTGGCTATCACAGTACCGATCGTCCTTCGCCAGCGTCGTCTTGCCGGATTGAGTGAGCCCAGATGCATAGGCTCGAGCCTATCGCTCGAGGGAATCAGCATGGCCAACCTTTCCTCAAGTGGGACTTGAGTGGGTTCCAACTGTGGATCTGCACCCCTGGCGAGAGTATCCAGCAAACATCGCATGAACGTTCTCTTCGCCGTTCCGTCGGATATACAATGTGCTATCAAGGTCATCAAGTGAAGCACGCCCATCCTCTGCGAGTCCGTCTCGCGAAGAACATACAGCTGGACTAGGAGCTCGTCTGAAAGAGGACGCGGGCCACTCAAGATGGCAGCCATCCGCTGGGGCACCTCCCCTGCACAGGCCACTTGCCCAAAAGCAACCTCGTTGGGACGCAAGACAGTAAGGTCGTGCTCTCGAATGATAAAGCGGGCAGTATCATCCCCAGCTTCTGTTTTCGAATCAGCCACTCGAGACGACGTGGTGCAGTCTACATACCAGACAGTATTTGTACGGTGGCACCTGCGAGTGGATACCGCCTCTTTGTAGACAGCCACGCCTTGACAATATTTGCGTCTGAAAAAAGGTGTAGGTCTCGGGGAGCATTCAAGAGATGCAGCTCGGCATGATGTAGATCGTCGGTAGTCCCGTTGAGGCGGCCATCCCAGAACAAAGAGAGTTCAGCTGAGTCGAGAGGACGCTGAAAGGTGCGACTAGGTTGAGCCGAAAGGGAGTCGGGAAATGTCACCCAGCCAAGCATTGATGGAAGTGGAGAACAAACCTCTGAACGTGTTCGGCTCCTGAAACCTCCAAGTTCGTACCATGTCCGCCAGCGGGAATTAATCGCGGGTTCGGGTATTATTGTATTGCAGCGCTGGGCAGAAACCATGAGTCTATCACCAGATTACTAATGACCTTAAGGTGTGTGCCCTTCGGCTTTGAAACCACGGATAGGATCTCAAAGATCTGTGAGGTTTCGACAAGTAGCTGTTTGAGGAACTCGATAGCATTGTCAATTGAGTCAGCCTGGTTCTCTCCGACTCGGAGTCGACAATAACGTGGGAATCTTGATGATGCTGGCAGCGGCTGCTGTACACTTCAAGTTCATGGACCTCGTGATGCGTTTTATCCCGGTCATGCTAACCGACACCAACGTGGCACACGGAGCGATAACTGGATCTACTACAGTAGTAGTGGAGAGCAATGGGTGACGCACTATGACCACTGCCGCAACTCAAATCTTATTGCAGGTTTCCGCACTGCAGCCCTGTAAGGCGGCCACACGAGCTCGAGGCGAGTGTAGTGTTACATCTTACATTTGTTATTGATGCAGATGGAAAGTAGACTTGAAAGTCGCGCTATTGGACCCTGTCTCAATTGGTTCTGTCAGGGTGTATCACCTGCCAGTCATACATGGGGATAGACATGAACTTACCCCTCTTCGTGAATGCCGTGCCGGGATATTCAGTGCGCGGCTAGGGACCAGAAAAAAAGCCTGAGTCAATATATAAAACTCAGGTATGTTTGTGGTTGCGTATCAGTTTACCCTCAGCTCATCTGAGGCGGACACGGTTTTTTTACCTGCGATATCACCCTCATAATATAAAGCCCAGGTATGTTCGTGGTTGAGTATCAGTTTGCTCTCGGCTCATCTAACGCAGACACCTCTTTTGATTTTACCACCTGCGATATTATCCTCGCACCAACATGCAACTCGCCTTTTTGTCTCGCACCATAGCGATCTCTTTGATAATATCCTCGCGACTTGCGATCACATATCCTGTTCCGAACCACCTCCCTCGGGCTGGCGAGCAGGGCAGGGCAAAGTTTGAATGTAAGTGTTGAGCCATGTGCAAGGACGTTGTTTGTCAAACTTATCCTTCCATCTAGCTGATGACGGTCTCGAGCCCACAGCGCGAGAGTTGTGGTTTTGAGGGTATAGCTAATGAACGTCCTATGCAGAGCGACGGGCAAGGGGAGAAAAAGCTTGCTCCACTTTGAGCACAGGTTGCCAAAGTTCTGATGTAACTTAAACAATTGGGAATATCATGCAGTGGATTGATGATGGATCCTGATCATCTGGTACGGCTGCTGAGATCTAGCTCCTTTATTCCATTTTCCCCTATTCTTTCGTCGTATTCTCCAGCGGGTACATGCCTTGGAACCCTCATGCTGTTTAGCTAGCTGGTCTCTGGGAAAGTTCTTGCAACGTTACTGCCTCCGGATTGAACCAGGGGGAACACACGGCACCTATTGTCGACCACGCTCCGACGATGTCGGAAGAATGACGTCGACAGCTCGGCGCTTTGCTGCTCTGCCATGTGGAGTGCCTGTAGAGAATAAGGGGTCCGGATGTCGGACAGTGTGAGCCTGAAACACCCTTATCATGGGCGGGGATGATATAAAGGTCTGTGATGTTTCAGTGACTATCTGCCCAGTAAATCATAATCTCTTGCGTCTCCACTTGGCAAGCTCCGCTGTACGCTAGCAGCTTCCTGATACGCCGTTATTACAAAGGTTATTCAATATGAGCACAGACCAGCCACTGTCGTTACGATGTAAAATACAATTGGGACTCAACTTAGTACCCCTCATGAAAACCCAAGATTAATCTTATTAGATCCGCAATGCGAATAGCCGGAAAAGCCGCTATTGCACGCGCTGCCAACTCGCAATCATACCTGTGGTGCATCATCGCTACCACCGTGACGTTGATCAAGAGACAACCGAAGCGTCTGGCCAAGGTACCGCAACATCGCCTCCCTCACTTCGTCCAACCAGTCTCTTACCACACCTTCCTCATACACGTTGCCGTCATAACAGATGTAGAGGGTCATCTGTCCTCTTAAAGTGAGTGCTCCGAGGTAAAGCTCTGCTGGGCGCGGATGGAGTTGGGCTATAGCATTCTCCAGGACAATTCGCGGGGTTTCATCCACATCCGTGGTAGGAGGTGGGGTCACGTACCCTGCTCTAGACCAGTGTGGAACGAACGCAAAAGGTGAGAGCGGGTGTGTAGGCGGCAAGGGGTACTCGGTCGGGAGAATCGGATCCACCTAGGGTCGAGAATGAGAATGAGGATGAGAGCGGGTGGAAGAGACGTACATTGCCAAAGCTAGACCCTCCATGGGTAGCGAACACGGGCATATCGGTAACCGCCAGAACCTCCTCATCCGAATTGCCATGCGCATCATTAGCATTGGAAGTTTCAATGTTCTTTTTCCGGTGCAAGGAATGACGAAAGAATCGCAGGGTGTCTGCATGGATGATCTCGAAAAATAGGGGGTGATTGAGAAATGCATTTGCCTGCTTCTTTACTGACTGGGCACGATGCAAGAAGCGATCAAACGTGAGGAGATCGGAAAACGGTGGTGCACCATGCGACAACTCCTGTTCATGATATTGGTGTAGTTCCGTTCCACCTAGCGTCATGAATGGGAGTTCGTACGAGAACATTTTGATGGAGGCCAGGAATTCGCCTGCGCCACCCGTCTCGAACCATTGCTTGTCCAGATAAGGCCGCAAGTTGAACGGTCCAAAATTCCGATACGGCTGCCTTTTTCTAAACGCCCATTCTTGCTCTGACATTTCGCCACGCAAGTATCGTCGATAGAGCACCCGGGTCAGGGCCACTTGTGCAAGCGGGAGAAATACATTCCCGAACGTGACCCCGTTCGGACGACAGTTGGCAAGTACGGTAGCGGTCTGTGGTTGCGTAAGCAAGGTAGAGACAAAGCCAGGTCGCGCCGGAGTGTACGGTGTCGCCCGTGTGACACGACATGGAAGCGTATGCCCACCGGGGCCCTGACAAACAATCAAGGAAAGATCGGAAAAAGATGACGTGTACTTACCTGAAGTTTCTGCATCCTTAGTTGGGCTATCACAGTGCCGATCGCCCTTCGCCAACGTCGTCTTTCCGGACTGAGTGAGCGCAGATGCACAGGCTCGAGATCACCTGAGGGAATCAGCATGGACAACCTCTCCTCCAGTGGGACTTGAGCAGGTTCCGACTGTGGATCTGCACCCCTCGCGAGGGTATCTAACAAGCAGCGCATGAGCGTCCTCTTCGCCGTTCCGTCCGTCACACAATGCGCTATCAATGTCATGATGTGGAGAATGTCCGTCCTCTGGGAGTCCGTCTCGCGAAAGACATACAGCTGGACTAGTAGCTCGTCTGAAAGAGGACGTGGGCCACTTAAGATAGCAGCCATCCGCTGGTGCACCTCCTCTGCACAGGCCAACTGCCCAAAAACAATCTCGCGAGGACGCAAGACAGCGAGATCGTGTTCTCGGATGACAAAATGGGCAGTATCATCCCCAACCTCTGTTTTCAAGTCAGCCACTCGAGACGGCGTGGTGCAATGTGCAACATGCATACCAGGCAGTATGTGTACGGTGGCACCTGCGAGTGGATAACGCCTCTTTGTAGACAGCCATGCCCTGATGATATTTGCATCCGAAAAGAGGTGTAGGTCTCGGGGACCGTTCAAGAGACGCAGCTCTGCATGGTGTAAATCGTCTCCGGCTCCGTCTGAGCGGCCACCCCAGAAGAGAAAGTCTTCAAGTGGGTTAAGAGGACGCTGGAAGGTGCAACCTTGGGTTGGATCACTGTCGATCAAGGTCCAGCCAGGCATCGATGATGTGGAAAAACAAGTTTGAAGGTATTCGGCTCACAATCTTCATCAAACGAATTTGGCTCCTGTACGATACTTCGTTACGTACTGATCACTGTCGCTGGGATATTGGAAGCCCACCGCGGCCAACGGCGGGAAACACTGAGACGAGCGGACGAAATGAACTGGACCAAGCTCTGTAGGGACTACGACGTACGGGTACAAGTGCGACTAAGGATCCTACGAGACATGGGGTATATATATATGTCAGGATGTCAATAGGATACCAGTGGGGCTTACAGATATGGTCCCACTTGTACTAGAAGTTACGGACTTGGGTATGGCGGAAGTGTTTCACTTACTTATTTGAGTTGCCAGCTCTTTACGAACCCGAGTCAGTATTGCAACTGTGCCTGCCTGGCAACCGGGGAAATTCATATGTAGTGTAAATCATGACATTTCCATAGATATCGTCAATTTTTGTGGCCGCTTGACCGAATCATGACACGAGTTTAAACTTTTGGGTTGCCATTTTCTTTCACGTTTGGTGGGCTGAACCAAGCTCCAAGTGGTCTAGTAGAACTAAATTATTGTTGATTTTTTTCTCTCACTGACACACCGGACAATGGTGATGAATTATCGATATCTCCGAGCAAAGTCGTTCAAGCACCTGCCGTATTGTCTCTAACGCTTGGACAATCCCATGACATTTATGTCGAGCAACAAGTGAATAAGCGGAACGGAAGCGAGTAGAGGGACATGGACAAACCAGTGGACGTCGGATATGGTCAGTGGTCATTCTGCGCAGATGATGGGTGAGGTTTCATAGCACTAAGAGCGAGAATCTGACAAGAGGTTCTCTATGATCAGGACAACGAACCTGGTTCAAATAAACCGGGTCGTCGACGCTCAAGTTGTTGACGTAGCAGTCCTCAAAGGTGACATTCTGGGAACAAAGCCATCGGCATGAAATCCAGCAAGATGAAGAAGACGCAGCACCTGGACATAATCGGTGCCTCCGTCAACCGTCGAGTCTGGATCCGGTGAGCTGCCAAAGACCTTTATCCATGCACCGTTCTGAGCATTGAGATATTCTTTACGTAGATGTTGGCAACAATATCGGTTTCTCCAGCATACTAGAAAGGATGAGTCGATCCGGAGCATAGGAAGTGACCGCCGAGGGCCTATGAAACGTATCTAGCCAAGACTACCCACGAAGATGCCATGGGAACCATTTCAGGGTTGCGAACTATGGTATTGGTCATGTTGGGTTTGGAGGAAATATAATCATCGTCGTTATGGACGATAGAATCCTCGATGGTGACATAGGAGGAGCGGTAAATGTCCCAACCGTCTAAGGGCAGTGGTGCCCGTATGAGCTTGATCACCAATATGAGACGCATCGAAAGGTAGAGAAGACAACGCTAAAGTTAGTACACTTTCTTGCATGGAAGTGAGTCGGACGGAAAGTAAACTTGAAAGTTACACTGCTAGCGCGGCACCAACACCATCTCAAGAACTCTGCAAATGTGGTCGGCTGGATGGATAGTATGGTGTGCCATAGTTGTATAAACCAGAGAAGACGTAGAGAGGAGTAGGTGGAATGTACACTAGCCGCAGAAGGAGAGTGCCTGTGGGAGGATAAGGGAAAGTCTTAGGCCCGGTCCCAGGTAAGCTATCATGATAGCTATGCCGGACGGGGATGCTAGAAGGTTTACCACCCAAGCTGGCCCAAAAACAGTACTCGTCGTCAAGGTCTGCGATGTTAGAATATTTGCCAAGTAAGCATCACATCTCCACCCTGCTGCTTGAAGACTTTCATTTTGTCCCTTCGCCCTGTGTTGCTTCCCATCCCAGCCCCGATCTCTGCGGCGCCACAGTAGCAAGGGATTAATATACTGAATGTATGATGCTGTCAAGGGACCAGAGACGTATCACCTGGATCATACATGGACATGGAGACGATCCATGATGTTAGCACTTATCCCTCTTCGTGACAGTAACGCCGGGATATTCCAGGTGGGGCTGAGAACCAGAAAGAGTCCGAGTCAGGATATAAAATCCGGGGTCGAGTGTCAGTTTACTCTCAACCATTCGAGGTAGACACATTTTTTGACTTTACCTGCGATATCACCCTTACACCAACATGCAACTCGCCTTTTCATCTTGCACCATAGCGATCTCTTTGATAATATCCTCGCGACTCGCGATTGCACATCCTGTTCCGAATGACCTCCCTCGGGCTGACGTGCAGGGCAGGGCAGAGCTTGAATGTAGGCATTAAGCGAGTGCAAAGACGTTTGTCAGACTTATCTTGCCATCTAGCTCATGACGGTCTGGAGCTCAGCCCTCATTTTTGGTTTTGAGGGTGTAGTCGATGTACATATGCAAAGCGGGCAGCGATGTTGTTCTCCATAGTCATGCCAGTGAGCGTGGGTCGACAATAGGTGCCGTGTCACCGGCCCGTGTGTCCGGGATAGTAACGTGGCAAGAATACCCTCAAATTTAACAGGAATGAAGAGTTCTCAGCAGCCGTCCCAGATGGGTGTGCAGTCCCGTATGAGGACAAGGGGAAGGTCGGATGTTGGCGGACAGATTAGGCCCCTGAAACACCCTTGTGGGCTCTGTTGCAAGGGGATACTATGAGGGTCTGTTTCAATGCCAAGTATAAAATCATGATCCTGCGCCGCCACTCGGCAACGAGTTCCTCCGCTGTACTTTTTCTCTCACATTGGATGACTCTGGTGATCTCCGAGTCCAAGATGGGTAATGTCTGTCTTAATCATCGTTTAGTTGAAGTTGATATCGCGCAGGCCACTGGACTTGCCATTGTGAATCGGGTCTCTTCAACCTCAGTCACAAGACGGAGGTTGTACCTACCGTATCGTCTAAAATTGGTGTAGCTGGTAGCTGGCAACTGTTGGCTGCAAGGTCGTCACTGGTTATTTAAAATGAAGTCGTGCCAGTGATGGCGGTGCGGGTAAGCGCTCGCCTGCCTCATGTTCTCTGTTCATATCACCGCCCTTTGAATTCAGGATCCCTCGTGCTCGACGCCTGCATTCCAGCGTCTGAGGTAGGTTATGTTTCGACTCACTACGTGTCAGCTTGCCAGTCGTAACTTGCTCTGGCCAACAGGTTGGGATTCGATCCGATCAAAAGATAACCCGGAGACCCTTCTTAACCCCGCCTCCAGAAGTACGTCTTACGTGGGTTTCAGCGTGTTTGTCTCAACTGTCAACACAGGAGCATGCGTCTTCTCAACTCCAGGTCTATTCAACTAGAAATACTACATGCGGGCCCTCCCGCTCGCTACGCGATAGTATCGCATCGATGGGGAGATCAATCGGAAGAAGTTCTCTTCACTGACATCGGTCTCGCAGCGCAGGCGCAAAGCAAGCGCAAGGGCTATGACAAGATACTGGGCTCCTGCGCCAGAGCGACACAAGATGGGCTCGACTACGTTTGGCTGGACACCTGTTGCATCGATAGGCGAAATAATACAGAGCTCACTGAGGCGATCAATTCGATGTACCTTTGGTATCAGAAGTCAACCATCTGCTACGCTTACCTGCACGACATCAGCGACCCCGCCGAGTTCGTCAAGAGCGAATGGTTTTCACGGGGTTGGACACTACAGGAGCTGATCGCACCCCGAGTCCTCAAGTTCTTTACGAAAGACTGGTATTGCATCGGTGCCCGGGAGGATTTGATAGACCCCATCGCGGAACGCACTGGGATCGACCCCGATATTCTGCGATCTGGTAAAATCCCTCCAAGCATAACCGTATCTCAAAAGATGGCCTGGGCGGCGGAGAGGCAGACGACCAAGGTGGAAGACAAGGCCTATTCAATGTTGGGCATTCTTGGTATCAGAATGGTCCCCATCTATGGGATTGATAATGGCGCGTTTGAAGACCTGCAACACAGGCTCATCGTCAAGTCCACCGACCAGACCCTCTTTACCTGGTATCATACATTCATTCCGCCCAAAGATGTTGTAATGGCGAATGTACCTGGTCCTGGTCCAACTCCTGGTCCTGGTCCTATACCAGCCCCCAATCCAGCCCCCAATCCAGCCCCCAATCCAATCCTTGATGCAGCTCCCAATCCAACTCCCGGTAGGGCCCTCAACCCGCCCCCTGCTGCTGCTTCCAATCCAACACCTGGTGCGGTTGCGGCGGCGGCGGCGGTCGATGCTAATACCCCTCCATTGAACATCACGGGACTCCTCGCGTCCTCCCCATCCCACTACTTGAAATGCTACGAAATCCCCGAACGCGACTTCCGCAGGACATACGTAGACACCATCAGAGATTACGGCTACCGATCGCAATTTTCCATCAGTAACAATCTGGTCCGTATTTCCCTCCCAATGAAGCATGTGGCGGGAAGGGTCTGGAAGGGAGTTCTACGTTGCAGTTTCGAACCTCCCGGAGGTGATCAGACCCAGCGTCCGCTTGTGATCTACTTCAAAGAGATCGAAGCCCCATGGAAATTCACTCGAGCGCACCTCGCGCCTGAAGACGAGATGGGAGACGATCAGACGGATGTCGTGCATGGTGTGTCAGGGAGCTTGGAACCCCTGAAGGACGCGGAGGTGAACATGGATGGGTACATCTTGCGGGACATCGAGGTGGTCGCGCGAGACAGCGAGAGCTTCTCCGAGGACCGACCAAGACAACCGCCCGGCGACCCAAACTCACTCCCTGAGCCCACCGAAGCCGAGCGCACCGCTGCACTCCCTCGCCACCCCCCGGGCGTCAAGACAACCAACATCATGGTGTGCGGCGAGCCGGGCGCAGCCTCGGGCAGGGTGATCAACTTCATCATCGAGAGTACCGTCCTGAAGCCGCTCACGGACTATGGCCGTGAAACGATGGCGCCCACTGTCATCGACACCACCATCCGATCCAAGCAGATCCGCGTTCTCTACGTCCTCGGCCCGCGAGACCCATACCTCGAGGTCCCGACGTACCACACTACGCTCCGCAATATGTACCGCTTCGTCCAGCTCGTCAAGGAGGCCGGCGGGATCCACCTCTTGGTGATGTGCATGGTTGGGAGCCGGGTGACACCATCTGTGGGGAACAACTACCGGCTGTTCTACGAGCACATCTGTCGCCGGCAGGTCCCGATGATACTCGTCGTCACCGGGCTCGGCAAGACGCGGCGGATGGAAGATTGGTGGGAGCGGTACCAGAGCGATCCGGCGTTTCAGCCGATGACCCAATGCATCCTCGGTCACGCGTGCATCACCGTCCTGCAGGGAAACGATGACGAGCAGGGGAGGAAGTACGAGGCGTCGATCCAGGCCGTCCAGCGGCTCGTCCGCGAGTTTATGGAACGCCTTGAGACGACGCCGATGCCCAAGGCGTACCTTCCCGAGGATGTGACGGAGTGGTTCGTGTCTATGGGGAGACGGGCGATGGATTTTCTCTTGTTTGGTGAGAAATCGCTCTCGCAGGAGGCTGTCATGAAAACATTGAGAGAGGGAATCAATCTACCCCAGTCAGAGGTGATAGATCTTACGCAACAGCTCTTTGGTGAACATACCATAGAATTATGACATTCTTTACTTGCATCAGATATACCCAAGTAGTTAGCAGAAGATGGGGATGGACTCTAAACCACGCCTGGGCCTGAAGCTTCAAAGGATGGTGTCAGAGGAAATGTTCCGAATGGGCTTGCAGATACGAACACCAACGAGAACAAGTCTAGCTCGATTATTGTAATAGTTTGAAGCGACGCGCGTACACGGAACGAAACTAGCGAAAGAAAAAAGAGAGAAAGAAGAGAAAAGAAAAGCACAACGACAAAAAAATCGTAAATCGCAATAGCACAGAATAATCATAGCTATAGCACAACTGACAGGTCGCACCCCCATTCACCCCAACTGTACAAAACTCCCATCGCTCACCGGCCCCACATCCCCTTCCATCGGTGTCCCCGAGGGCACCTCGCTCACTGGCGTTCCCTGCCCCGTTGTCCCCATACCCCCAACCACGTTCTTTCCCAGCTCCGTGCGTACCCCGTCCAATATCCGCTTCAGGTTCACCCGCTCGTTGACCAGCGCCATCCGCGTGCTCTCCAGCCCCTTCCGCTCCTCCTCGAGCAACTCCTCGAGCTCTTCAAACGCGCTCATCTTGAGCTCCAACTTGGTCAACGTCAACTTGATCAGTGACGCTAGCGTGCTCTTGATCGTCGCGTCCTCCGCATCTGCCAGCGCCGCCGCAGTGCGCGCAGATGACTTGAGCGCAAGCCCCGCCGCACGCGCCACATGCGAATGCGGGATCTTGGGCACGGGCTTGGTCAACGCGGCAGCCGGCTGCTGCTGCTCGTCCACTACCATGTCATTCGTCTGCACTCCTGGCGTCTCGTGCTTGGGCTTGCTCATCGACGGCTCCCCGTTCGGTCCCACAGCCGACGGCATTTCCACAGCACCGTCCTTCTGCGTCGCATGCTCCCCCGCTCCCTCCACCCCCTCCTTCCCGTCCCCCCTTTTCGCCCCCTCGTCCTCCTTGACCCCAGCCCCCTCTGCAAGCACGTGCATCGCCGTCTTGGCCGCCTCGGCGGCAACAACCGGGTTTACTACCCCCGCCAAAAACGCCACCACGCTCATCACCGGATTATCCGCCTGCTCAAATGGAATCCGTCCGTATCTCAACGGGCCCTGGTCACCCTCCGCCGCAATATACGGATCCTCGATCGGCAGCGCGAGGAACTTGCGTATACACTGCTGGGCCGTGCGGGTCCCGACGTGGTCCTCGATCGCCGTCCAGTCGTCATCGTACATCTCGATGCCCTCGAGGAGCAATAGCACCTCCTGATCGGACCACTCTTCGTCGGCGCCGTGTCCGATCCCGGGAGGCGTTGCAGTCAGCTTGACAAAGTCCCCGCTAAACATTGTTGAGGGAAACCGCCCATCCAGATAACACGGCGCACAAAGTTCGAAGTCCTTGACCTTGAGACTGTGATACCGTAGCGCGGTACAGTCGGTCCCGCACGTGTCACACTGGTACGACATATTTCCCTTGGCGTTCGATGAAATGCCGTTGGCAAGCGTTTTGGCTTCAGCGGGTTTTAGTTCTCGCGAGGCTTTCGACGTGGTTTGGTAGATGGAATTACGGAGTTCGAGGGAGGCGGGGGTGGATGTCGTGCCATGCGTTGCAGACGACGTTTGATTTTTGGGCACACCGTTGGCGGCGGGGTGTGTGCTCGAAGGACGTATTCCGGGATGAAGCGACTGCAGACCGCGCGGCGTATCGAGAATGACGCGAAAATGGCCCGTGAACGGGGGGACGAGCGCTGCTGGTCGTTGCTCTGGGTCGATCTTGCAAAAGCGCATTGGTCGGCACGAAAAAAGACATTATAATAATAAAAAGACAAACGCGCACCTGATAGTTGATAAGTCCCCATTGCTCTAGAAACGCGTGGACGCGCATAACAGCACAAACATCACCCGCCAAGTTCCGTCGACACGCTGTCACTGTCAAATACTCTGTCGGTCGCAGCCGGTAGGTATTAATCATAAAATCGCGATATTCCTTGTAAATCGACGGCGTCTTGGACCGGTTCCGTGAGTTGAAGAACTCGGGGAGCGCACGGCGCTCTACGGGGTGGATCGTCGACATGTCGAACCATGCCGCGTACGAGGGGATGATAACGTCATGCGTTTGGGCAGCAAGGTACTTGCGGGCTTGTTCCTCGAGCTTGAGACGCGTTGCTTCGAGCTGTGCGGGGTCTTCGTCGTCGGCGTCGTCCCCCGACTCGACGTCTTCATCGACGGCCTCGCCCATCGACACGTCGCCTGCATCCTCTTCGCCCTCGCCCTCTTTTAGCACCCGCACCTCCGAAATGGCCTCTGCACTCGTTCCGCCTCCGCCGCCGTCTGGGTCGTTTGGTATGTTGCCAATCTCACCACCTTGGATGGGATCGAGTTCTGAGCGCTTTCCAGGTGCATTTTCGGGGTCGACGGGAGAAGCGCCCTGTGATTGCTGGCCTAATGGAACTGTGAGTTTAATACGTTTCGTTTCAGAGGAGGAGGAAGGCGATCCAGCACGTTTTGGCGAGTCCATGTCACTGCACCTTGAAATGGCTAACTTGACTTGCGTGCGTACAAATCGGCGCCGCACTGCAGGTTGGACAAGCGATGCCAAATAGCTCAAAACATGGAGATAATTACGTAATACATGGATGGATTAATTATTGTAATGAACGTCGAGAGAGAGAACGAGATCCAAGGAATACAAGACGGCGTACCTCCCTACAATACAGGTACTCCGTGACCCCGTGTCACACAGTGCACTTACACGACCTGCTTGATCATGGCAATGGCTCTCGACTACTCGAGAGTTTGTTCAGATGTATATAGACATCCGTCCCAAAGCCATCCATAGAAATGAGGCGCAGATCGCCACCAAAGTATCTCGCATACTACGCACACCAATGATCAGCAACCCCACGTGGAACAGGACCTCGTGGAGGACGCACCAAACGAGAAAGCGGTAGTCCATATCCAAACCCTGCCATGGGCGCTTGGAAGTCATCCGCCTGTCACGATGACATCAATTCCCCAACGGGATAACATCCGAGATCTCGCCTTACCTGAAAGTCCTGATCAATACTCTGACCAGACATGGTCGTATACATGTACGTCCAGATAAGCGGAATAGCGCTCCTCGGAATGCCACCCCCCTCGTCGGAAATTTTGATTGTGATGTCCTCACTCCCCTCAACCACGATCACTTTGATCGGTGGATATCCACCAGTACTGCCTCCGCCCGGCGAAGCGTCTTCGACAATCCGGTCTTCATACTCAGCCCCGAACCTCTCCACGACAGCTCTCAGCGAATTTTTAAGAAGTTCGAAAACGATGTGGGATAGATGCCCCGGCACGTATGCAAACGTCAGATCAGGAGGGCAAATGAGTTGCACAGGGGGTCCTCGGAACATCGCATAGTGCTCTTCACAGACGAAACGTGCATTCTCGATTGCCTCTTGCAGGATATCGTGCACGTTCTATTATATCAAAGTCGCGTATAGGAGACCCGTGAGACCAGAAAGCAAGAGGATGGGAATTACAACTCACTGCTTGGGTGCAGATAATACCCACATAATCCCTGTGGGGCTGCTGGGTATTCAATGCCACATCTGATACCGAGTCAGCTAGGCAGACAGTATCCGCGGAATGTGCCACTCACGTTGTCCGATAAGGAACCGTATCCCAATACGCGACATATAGAACCTGTCCAACCACGCCTGCACTTCACCTCCGCCTTGCCCATATGCAGGCAACCCTACTCCCATGCCTGATTTAATACCTTTTGCCCTTTGCCACTCCAAAACACCCTGTGCGACAGTGGTTACCGTAGGATCATGTCTGCGTTTGATGGCTTCCAGCGTCTTGGTGAACCGGGCGTTGTAGTCGTGCACTTCGGGTGGGTAGGCATGAGAAGGTGCTTGGGCGTACGATCTATGTGGACCACTGGGGACGTGGGAATCAGAAATGAAGCTAGTACGAGAGAGACACTGACCTTCGTTCAACAGGAACACGCAGTTTGATGTTGCCGTTCCGAAGCCCACAAACACCGTTACCATTCCCACCGCTATTTCCGTTCGCCTTATATGTTCCATTTCCAATCTTGCTCCCATACATGGTGCCCTCCTTCTCGCCATACGCCAAACCACTGGCTGCACCATCCCCGTCGAGATAGGAGGTAATGAGGGAGGGGTTGGGAACGCTGTCCGGAAGGTATATATTCATATCGTCCTTGTCGGAACGGGCAAAGAGTGACTGGCGAGCGGCAGGGGATAACGAAATGGGTGGAAAATTAATCAATTCCTGCGACAGTCATGAAACGTGACGTGATTTATTTTCCGCAGTGACGCGTAAATCAAGAGTTGGATAACCCACCTCGAAACTCTGTGCATACCAGTTCTTAACTTTACGTATAGAGGGCATTTCGCTCAGGTTGTATGGAAGTTCGTCGAGTTCTTTAACGCGGTGGGCAAGCCGGACCGGCAGTTCCTCTGTCAAGATCACGTGATATGGATCAGAAGGAGAGAAAGGAAGGATTCAGTTTGAAACAACTCGGGGAGAACCGAATTCGAGATAAGGGCTTACCGACTAGAAACTGACCGGCTTTGAGAAGAGTGCCTTGACTAGGATGTTGCCCAAAGAGAACCATTTGTTGAAGGGAGACTGTAGCATGGGGGGTCTCGATCAGTATCATGGGAGACAAAAAGGCGATCGAAGGAAGCAAGTAGATAGGGAATACGCTTCGATCCAAGAGACGTTCCGGATGTTACTACGTTTCGCTTCGCGAAAACACCCAACGCCTCGGATCCTCTCGTCCGCGGGATCGACCTCCGCGGGCCCCAAATTCAGTCTGAGGGTTGGGTACCACAGACGGGACACTGGAAACTTGGAGAACGAGGAGAACAAGATGAATGACTGACCTCCAGTCTGAGGAAAAGATGCGAAATGGTGGATCTTTTCCCAAAGTTTGGGTGAGATGCGGAATGCGGCACTCATGATGTCAGTAGGGTGAGTAGGAGCGTTCAAGAATGAGATTGAAGATGTGTGTTGCAATAAGAGGTTCGTGGACGGGGTGACATACGTCTACGATGGCGTTGAGGTGCCAGGGCTGCAGAGCTCACTGAAATGGATAGATCAGTGGTTAGAGGGGGAGGAGAAATCAACCCATGCAGGGAGTGGTGGTGGTTTTAAAGGAGCGGTGGAGTTGTCGGCTCTTAGCCCCGCCTCCATGCCTTCCTAACAATGCCAATCACGTGTTGAATGACCCCTTTGATCCCCTTTTGATTGCCGCCACACCACGCTGCCCACTGCATGCTGCTAGGCAGTGATCACAACGATCAGCAGCGCTCAGCTAATCATACAAATTGCAGTACTTTTGTGCGGTGTTGTGGACGCGGACATAGAGCGTCCATAATAGATCTTCGGTTCACCCATTCAAGTCCACACGACCGAAAAGGATCCATGATGATGTTCTCAGGCTGCCTCGCAGGCAATTAACCTTTACCCGCCAGTGGGTGCCAATGTCATCGTGGTATAATCCACTCTAGCCCTGTGGTGACACCTGGTCATGCCCTCATTCTGCCGGTGTTTACTCCACCAACCTTGTTTTGACTTGGATTCTGCTAGGTGACCAGCGTGCATAATGAGGCGAACCCTGACCACAGCCACAGTCTTTTAACACACTTGCCCTAAGGTTATCTCCCCCCCCCCACCGATCTGGTCATTGCACGGCAACCTCGGAGACACCAAGATCCGGCACTGAGCCGCTCACTAGGATCCGCTTGGGTCGGAAGAAGCATCGATGGCCATGACTTGACACAGTCTCGGGCGCCATCGCTTTCCGTCTGCTGAAGATTGCGCTGTTCGGTCTGAGGTCTCGGCCGAGCATCCGAATTGCGAACCGGGGGACGTCAAGTTCCGAGTCCCAAGAGCGCGAGTTTCGCCCTGAGCCTCGTTATGTGGACAGGTGTCAGGAGCTTGCTGCCCAATTATGTCATAGCTTTAGAAATGCAAGCTCAGCCATCTCAGAGGGGATAGATGGGATTCATGTAAAGTATCATTTTACCCAGGAATATCTCGCGGGAGACGCCACAGTGATATCCCAAAAGTGTGCGTATTGTTCTGTTGGGTTGTATCACTCGGTTCCTTTTCTTTCTCTTTTCTGGAAATCGACGCACCAGACAACCATATACTGGCATGTCATATCATTTTAGTATTGACACAGAAACATGACACTTACCAGTCTGTTCTGTGTCAGCATAATTGAGAGTAAAGTCTTGATTGGGGTCTTCAGACGTACGGATGGTTAAGCAGACCCGGATCCTGACGTGCTTGCGTCGAGAGGGAGAGCAACGCAGCTGCAGAAACTCTAGGAACCAGACATCTATATCAGCCTCGCTTGGACTACATGAGTCACAACGAAACAGGATAAGGGATTACTTGTGACCACACCTTCGAGATCGCGACGAATGCACCAGTCAGATCTTTCGCATTTAGGGTTCGAGTTTCTGAGGTAGCACACCGTGCCCTGCTCGCAGGTCGCAGTCAACTCTACGGCTGACGCACGAAGAGCAGGGACTGCCAACAAGGTAGCAGTCGGAATGCACGACACGCGTCGTCTCCAACCTCCGACTCTTTTACTCTCCGTCATAGTATCCAGCTCTAAACACCGGAAGCCGCGGAAGGCAAGCCTACGAACGGGACCGAGATCTTTTTGGTTAACGCACATTGTTCCTTGAGAGTTCTGTGGCATGACTTCTACGGCATATAGCCTTAGCGGGGGTAGAAATTTAGTACTGTTTCTTCTTTTAGGTACTGACCGCAGAGTGAGCCAGTTGTTGCAGTACTATTTGCAGTTCCAACCTGTTCAAGCTACATCCGAGTCAGGTATACTCGTCAAGGCAGGGCTCACATTTCCGGGGCTCACTAGCAGGACAGTTACGTCCAACGTTAAGTGATGTGACTCACTGTGACTCCGCAGGCAAGTTTCAGATTCTAAGCAGTTACTAGTACTACTACTCATTTTGGATATCGATAAGTAGTAAGTGCAGAATTTGGAGATGCACAGGCGAAAACGGCTCGAGAGAACGTGACAAGGAAGAGTAGGCATATCGAACGAACTTCAACTCCACGGGAGTAAACGAAGGCAGGATTTATGGGAAGCAAAGCTGGGAACGAGACGATGAGTTTAAATCAACGTTGCGGTAGAAGAAACCTTACCACTGGGCAACGATCATTAATCATTGTTAATCCACCCTCAAACACTTTTGCGGCGGCTCGGAATCTGCATCGGCCGTCTCCAATCCTCGCTTCGACGAATGTAACACCGATGGCCCAGTACTCTCTTTAACTTGCACATCGCACTCCATCTCTAAAGGCGACGAGGGGATGTTTTCCGACGCAGACATGACGTCTTGTCGTGTCTGCATGCCAGATGTAGGACGGTTGTAGCCAGTCACCTCAAAGTCTTTCTTCGTGAGTCGCTGTCCCTGAAGGATTTTGCCCATGTGTGTCTCTGCGAACGGTCGTCCTCTGCTCCGCATGGCAAGTAATGCCATCACGGAAGGTAGCGGGGAACCTGCGAACCTAATTTCCATCTCCTCAAAACTGCCAGGGATGTTGAACAGGTTCCACCGCATTCTTGTATCATTTGATGATTCTGTCGTAGGTACCCCGAGGAAATGACATACACGGAGGTACGAATTATAGTCTCTGAGATAGAGCTGCCCAGCGAACACGTTCAGCTGGTCGATCAGAGCCCATGGTGGAGTCCAGTCGGAGGGGAGAGGTGGGATAACATAAAGTTTGAGATCGTCGGATGGTTTCATGCGTCGAGATGTGCGTGGTGCATACAAATGAAGGTGGACGCATGTACTCGCTCTGATGTCTGGCATTAACAGGTTGACTTCGAACGGGCTGAGCAACACAAGTACTTGCTCACGCCAGTCCTTCTGGTTACGGGTGAGAATCCACTGGACAGGTCGAAGATATAAATCAATCGTTCCTTCAGTGGATTCGGGTTTGATCGTGTTGCAAAAGTCCGCGGTTGCCAATATAAATGGGCTCCAGATGTCTGCTTCGCGAGTCACAGTAGCTGCGGTGGTCCTTTCAAGGGTTGTGAAGACAGGACGAAAAGCACTCCCTGAATGTAATGGAGGAATATCACCAGTCTTCACGAACCTGACGACATCTCCACGAAGGGAATGTTCCGCCGGTTTGGCCCGGGGAGGGAGTTTCACCTCTCGTTCGCGCTCCCGTTCGCGGTTAACCTCCCGTTCCTGTTCTTCTTCCATTTGTCCACTGGGAAGTGATAGAACCCCAAGAGTCTTGCAACGCTGGCCAATCCCTGGATCCAATTGCGACGAATTGCGGGTGGCATCTTTAGTTCCACAAGGTGCATAGAGATCGACCAGTGACTTCGTGTCTGGCTGGAGCCATACTTCTGCCAGCTTCTCCGGTGCGAGTTCACCATTGCAGAAACCAGACCAAGCCTCAGATCTCAATTTATAGTTCATGCCTTGTTGTGCCCAGTAAGGGGCCCGCTGCCGAATATCGGCCCAGGTCTCGTGTATTGCCCAGCATAAGATGTCGACGGTAGTTACCGGAATGTTGGGATCCTTTTTGGCGGTCACAGAACGGATGCTCTGATCAACCTCAAGTGGCGCAAAGAACATGACCGAATGACCATGCCCGAGTTTGCGCATCCGCATGCAACCTGAAAATGACAAACCATGTGATTGGGCAACAAAATCACGACACCAAGACAAACCTTGCACCAAGCTATCTTTTGTGAGCTTGGGACCCAGTGTGACTGCTGCTCGTGTCCCGACGGGCAATTTGAGGTCGGTGCCCCTTGTGTGTGCATGATCCAGATAGACGATGCAACGGTTTAATTGCTGAGAAAATGGCGATGACGACATTTGCTGAGTGATGCCGCTTTGTGTAAGTACCATAAACTCATCCTTCTTGTTGAAGTAGACGGCGCCAGTAGCATTGCGGGCGATTTTGAGCCATGCTTTAGCCACTTCCAGATTGGACAGATCGAGGATCTGTGCCCCAACATCGAGCAAAATACGGATTTCAGGCTGTTGCGTAGCTAACAGTCGGAGGAATTCAACCGTGCTCCGTCGTTCGCCACTCGCCTGAGTGACCATATAGAAATTATTTTCAGGCCGAAGCAGATATGCCAGGACCCTCGCATTAGATCCTTTTTGCTGATCGAGGTCGCATTGAGCGATAGACATCGGTAACAGCCATCGGGTATCGTTTGTTCCAGAAAATCCTGAGGGTAGTTCAGCCATCAAACTTAAACAGTCATGAACCAAAGCCTTACCGGTCACAAGGTTCTCTCGTTTCTCTGCTAAATCCCAACTAGACGCGGAGAACTTCCAAGGAAATTCTTTTACTTTCTTCGGAAACACCACTCGCGACAGGAAGAAATCTATGGCGGCTTGATTCCGAGAGAAAAGCGGGAATATAATCTTGTCCCATTGCTCCGATGACTCTACGTTGATCTCGCTGAACTCCCGAAGCGAATCTGGCAGTGACTGGCCATCATACTCTTGGACCCAAAGTGCATATCCCGTGGATGGATCATCCTCGTCAAGTAAGAGTTCGAATGACCATCTCAACTGGTCCTCGGTGAGACCGTCATAGTAATAAGAGAGGCATGTGAGGATGATGGTGATGTCTGGATGGCCAAACTGAGTGTTAGGCGCCGGAGTGTCTTTAGCCCGGTATGGAACTACAAGCATTGTGCGAGATGAGGTCGATGGATCATCGTCGGCATTGACGTAGATCATGTGGCGCGAATTGCGGCGCGATCCCAGATTAAGGCCATAGTCAACACGCCATCTCCTTTCCGAAAGAGCAAACAACAGGATGTTGCAGGCGAGCAATCCACGAAGCAGTAGTAGTCCACTCCAAAGATGACTCTGGTGTGCACCCTTGGCGTGCTCCTCTACCCTCTTGGCCGTATCAAGAACTTGCAGGACATCTTTGTCGGATATGAAATTCCGAATCGCCTCCTGCAGCGCCGGAGAGAGGTGTTGAAACTTGAAACTGGGAAGTCGCCCTGCCATTATGTCTTCGACAATCAACAATATTAGGCGTCGACCAACGTCAGAGGCTCGCACAATGCGAATGTGAGGAAATGATCCAGGTGTGCTGCATTCATACTCTATTGCACCGGGGTGGTTTTTTGAGAGGGCGTAGACATGTTCTTTCACGAGCTGCAGGACCTGCTGAGTAATCGTCCATCGGTCCGGGTATCCATCTATATGTCGTTGGAAGCCGAGCGTATAAATCAATTGGAACCGGGCATGAAGGATTTCGTCACTCTCGTCCAGGATATCTCGAACATTAGAATGAATCCACTTCTGAAGGTTCAGCCACTTGGAGTTGTCCGAACCACTGTGAGCAACCGAAATGTGCTCGTCACAGTGGCTAACCGGACTTGGAACAACTCCCTTCTTATTTTTCAATTGTCGCAGCCGTTGATATATGTTGCCAACGAGGCTGCCTTCTGACAGCTGCGGCCGAATACTCAGCTGAATGAACGATCACTGACAAAACACAGACTCACGGATGTCAGTGACACAGCATTCATGATCTGCTGGTATAGCCATCTCTGTTTCTGCCCCGATGAATCCGCTGGGAATCCAGCTTTATGCGTCTGCTGTTCAATGCTCTTTAATTTGAGTGACACGACATGCTCGGGCTGGACGAGTAGAATCCCACGCCTACCCATGCACTGGGACATGAGCCTCTGAAGATCATCGATTTCGTTGCCACGGTAGATTTGCTTGGAGGTGGTACGAGAGAATGGCAGGTGATATATCGGCCTGTTAACGAGCCTGCCAAGGCGAGAAACCAATATCTCGAACATCTGGACTGTCAATGCTTTTGGAACAATGACTCGGACAAGTTGTTTGCCATCCGCCAGTGCAGCCGCAACAATGGGGATGATCACCGATGATTTCCCTTCACCCATGTTCACTTGCATGACGGTGTTGTTCCCAGATTCTGGCGATATCATCTGCATCGCAATCTCCGCCTGTGTGCGACGAATGAGAAAGTTTCCCTGGATCTAACACGAAAGAAGTAGCATTAAGTACATGTTGGCATTTCTACACCAGAAACCCACCTGAATCAATAACCAATCTGGGTACTGCTCAGGACTCCACCCATCACATCCTTCGTTCTCCAATTCCTGTGAAAACTCTTCGAGGCCATCCAAAGAAAATTGGAGCAATCTCCGCGCACGCTGAAGGTCCAAAAGGAGTAAAGCCAGTGAAGTCAGACACTTCTTCCAACCCAAAGAGATTGTTATCGGTGATGTGGAGGCAAGGCATCGCAAGAGGTAGTCTGCTGTAATTGGTGGCCATTGACCAAATTCTGCAAGCGCTCGTTCAATTGGGTCAGTTGGACCCAGAGTCTCTCTGAGAGCATCCAGTGCGTCCAAGTAGTTTGATCTGCATTGCACGTAGTATTTCTCAAGTGTGTCAACGCAATTCCTCTGGGTCGGTCTGTGAGTCATCTGGAAACCTTTGAGAGCACATTGTGTACTGTCCTCAAGGAGCATGATGTATTCCTGTTGAAATGGCGGATCAGATTTATTGATCAGAAGAGAGGAGAATAATTGGTGCAATTCTGGGATACTGTTCGACAGTCTGGTGTGAGCATCTCGAAGCAGCTTGGCACGGCGGGGTAGCTTTGGTTCCAGCCTATTGAAAAGCAGCTGCTCAAGTGTGATCGACCATGGTGATTGTATTGATGAGGTTGAATGAGCCTGAGGTGGCGTGGCTTGCCCATAGCGGAAACAGATATGCAGCACGTCGTGAAGCCTGCTTTGATGGTGCAGGAAATTTGCCAGGGGAACCCCAATCTTGGTAACATCTACCTTGAATTTCCACATATGCACTGGTAATCTGGGGATGCCGTTCGGGCATTTTCAAGTTGCTAGTGTTGACTGAGACAGCTTGGGGCCTCATGATTGACTGACACTCGGCTGACTGTAAGAGAAACAGTGCTGCTTGGGCGCCCGTTTTTCCCGTCAGGGGATCAGGCCTATGGTAACTAGTTTTGGCATGCATATTGGCAAGAGATTGCATGCTCGCCAAGTTGTCATTCCCTATCAAGCAACCAAGCTCGGTATCCACGTTGTGGGTGTCGTAGGTATTGCTATTTAGTATGAAGATGCGCCTGGGGATAAGTGCTTCTGGGGTGGGTTTCCCTACAATGCGAGTTTTTGAGCGGAAAACAAGCATGTTTTCTAAACCAAACAATGCCCCAACACATTGGTTTTCATCGTAGACCATGTGCTTGAAGTCACAGGATTCAAGCTCTTCCATTTCATTGACAAAGAAGGACAAGCCAGAGTGACACAGTGCAACAGACAATTGCTGCACCGGTACAGATTTGGGAGAGTCGAGAGAAAGCACACTGATTAAAAGATCTTCAAGAGCTCCCCTGGTGTTGTTGAGACTCCTGGGCCTGACACACTTGAAAACCATTTTCCAAGTTGGGCTTCGAATGTCCACAAGGGTCTGGCGACCTTTGTATGCATGATATTCTCTAGATCCACAATCAATCCTCCAGTTCTCTAGAGACTCTTCCCATAGTTTTCCATAAGGGCGTATCTCAATGATCTTTGTAGACAGATTCAGCAAGTGAACATGGCCCTTAATGAGTGCTTGTGGAAGGTCTGTCTGCAGCCGGTTTGCAGGAATCAACTCCAAGACTTCGCCTGTTTGATCGCATTGTACTTGAAGAGATATTTCATTGTCTCGCAGTGAAAAGTGAACCTGAATGGGTTTAAACCATCATGACAATCGCAGCAGCATGCCAGCCGGTGGTACACTGACCTTGTGTTTTGATACCCCAGCCAGAGTCATAAAATCCATTCCTGGGAGATTAGATGATATGACAAAGAAGCCTTGCTGCGAGGATAGTTGGGGACACTGATTCATATCAAGCATGCAGCATTATGTACCCACATCATGAAAGATTTCCTCATATTCTCCACACTTGCAGTGTCTAATTGCATTTTTGACTGCTTGTGGTATTCCGCCTACCAGTTGTCCATTCAATCGAAGTTCCCCAAGAAGCAAATCTAGATGCATTGCTTGTGAGAGTTGGTCGTTGACTGCTTCCCTTCTGCACGTGAGCCAACGAGCATTTGAAGAAGGTAATTGTTCCCATCTCTGTGCACCTGGCTGATAGATAGCTAGAATCTTTCCAACTGCAAGGTCAATACCATAATCTGATGGATCGGCAAGGATCACATCCCTCAAGATCCCCTGCAGTTGGAAAGAGAGACGACGGTCCCGTTTGAGCAGTTCCATAGGATCTCTCTCTTCGTCACCATAACTGCTCACATCTAAAAAGTTGACATTAGATGAAGAGCACTTCATATTCAAGCATTATATTTACTCAAGTTTCCAGGATGACAAAGAGCGTGCAAAAAGAGGGCACATGAAACTAGTGCATCGACATCCTCTGGGGAGTTGCAGATCTTGTCGAGAGTAGCAGTGTCAACATCAAATGTGCTTCGGCAAGTGGCAGCCATCTCGAGCAAGAAATTGCCACGTTCTCTGTTAGAAGGTGCCATTCTCAGGTTGTACGATAGCTCCTCTACCCAGTTGAAAGTTTTCTTGCGCACCCTACGAAGCAGTGCAATGGCCCGCTCTGATATATCTTTGCTAGGGGTTGATGCAAGCAACCGAGTGAGTAACAATGAAATGGTATTCATCAGCCACCTGTCAATCAAGCCAGCCCCAACATCCACGAACAAAGTCTCAAGCTCATCTAGAAGGGCATTGCAAAAGGACGAGTCTTGAAGCTCTTGATGCCAGATCCACGTCCCTGTATTTAGGTCAAGCGGCCCAACTTGAAGGGCGGCCCAGGAGATGAGGTGATGGACAGCCAGATGACGGAAATTGAGAGTTCTGCCGCGTAGTCCATGCAGGATGTTGATCCATTGGAGCAAGCCACCAATCCGTAAGTGTCCACATGTGATGGATTCATCAACGGAGATGTCATCTGGACAGTCTGCTTGAGTCACCAAGACATTGTTGGATGTGTGAGAGGTAGGGGCATAGCCGTGCCAGTGGTCCCAGGCGGCACCCCCAGTGGCTGAGGAGACCTTGAACTCGGTCCATGTACACTGCTGCCATATAACGCGGGGCTCGGTGTCTAACATCGGAGGCAGCTTGACGCTCGGAAACACATAACATGATTCAGAGCTTGGACTGCAAGAGTTGTATGCAAGGTAGATCTTTGTCGGAGTTAATGATGCTTTGTCCTCGACAAGGTGAGGTTGTAACTGGGGAATATGGCAAACAAAAACTGGTTCTGCTTCCCCCAACGATGACACAATTGGACTATCATGGGGTTGGTGATGGTAGAAATATATCAGAATCTGTGTGACAACAGAACGCCAGATGCGAAAGCAAGTCGGGGGTTGCAGCTCAAAAACGACGACCTTGGCATCTACCAACGAAAAGGGCAACAGTGGATTGGAAGCTCCATCAGGTCCAGAGATCTTTTGCATAGCATCTCCTTCAATACGAGCTTTCAGCTGCTGAAGATCCAGGGATTGGTCATAGTAACGGACAGGGAAGCTGTCTTCGTTAAATTCTTGCGAAAGTACCGACCATCCTGGACATGACTGAGAGTGCCGTGTGGAGAGGTACTGGTAAGCACAAGAAAGACGATGGAGGCTTGTTGTCTTGTGCAGGCATAGGCCTTCCAGGGATTTGATCAGGATCTCAGGGGAATAATCGGCAAGCATCGGAACTTCCTTCACAATTAGCTTGTCGAGTTTGACGAAAAGCTCGATTATGGTCAGGGACAAGATCGACCTAGGTTCTGAAACAGTCTTCCATATCTCCTGAGCCTTCGTCATGTATTTTTCCATCAGGATCCTGAGCTGTGCACAAGCCTCGCCCACATCCGTGACACCAGCAAACCAATCATCGATGCCCTGCTCCACCGACCGCTCGACATCATAGAGAGTAACCTCAGGGTTGGTGTCATATGACTTGTCAAAAAAGGTCCCATTCGAAGATAAGAAATCTTTGATAGTGCCGCGGCGATGATGGCTAGGATGGAAGGGAGTGATGATATGTTTGTAGCCAGAACCTGCGAGGGCACTGCGAATATATTCACCACTGTCCAAGAGCGAGAGTCGCGTGTCTCTGGTGAGTTCATCCTGGGAAGGGTTCTGAAACAAGTATGGCCGGGGTCTTGGCAGCCTGGCATCAAGGGTCTCTCGAAGACAAGCACAGGTCTTGAGCGTCATTTCGGAAAGCCAGTCGGGGGTAGAGGATCCAAGCTTCCGTAGGCGACGGAGGATTTTGCATGCAATCAACTGAAGCAGACCACTGGAAAGGTCTGCATCGTCTGCGTCCCTGGCAAGGGTGCATATGAAAAACAATATGAATCGTTTGTAGAACACGCGTCCAAGAGAACAATAACGATCGAAGGACATCTGGATTATGACCCTAATGAGAAGCCAGGTAGAGGAGCGACGCCAAGGGTCCCCCTCCGACCAGTTAGCTTCGTCGCGGACATGCTTTATGATGTGAGGAACATCGACAGCGTGACCAACACCTCGTAAGATGCCAGTTGGATGAGTGGGAAGAAGGGGAAGATCTGAGTTTATAGCATTGGAGCAGGATATTTGGATGCGCCCATCACCAAACGCCTCATTCGGTGTCTCAACGGAGGACCAAGGATACAAGCATGTCAGCGACCCCACTGCTTCCCTTACAGCAGCACTGCTTGGGGACACCTCGAATAGCTCGCATAGCGTAGAGTTCTCGCGCTTCGTGAGGACAACTGCAGTATTTTTGTGTCGGACGAAAAACACAAGGGTATCTATAGGATGTAAGCACAGATCTGTATGGAAACTCGTGGGCGTACCTCCTGTGCACATTTCACACAGCTGGGGCATGACGTGGCCATTGTCCAATTCCTTAGACTGGATGGAGGCTTGCAAGTTGTCCAACATCTTTGTGATGCGACGCCATTGAGCCTCTTCAGGAATTCCGAGGTGCTTGGTATAGGCGTGGGCAGCAGCGCAGACTGAATGAGCCAGTGAAAGGTCATTTTATAGGGTATAATCGCTCTTGTTGGGAAGCTTGACAGGAAGAAAAACATGGGTAACAGCATAATGTAGTGGTGTAGAATCTGTAGATGAACTCGTCTCGAGACTGGAGTCGTCCAACTCGGGAGTGAACATGGTGGTAGGGTTGCAAGAAGCTGTGGTGAGAATGCGGCGAACTTCGGACTCGGCAGTTTGTTTCAAGTTGCCAGGTGCTGCCATTGGTCCATCATATATCATGCATCATGTGGCGGAAAGGCTAGTATTAACAGACCTGTCGAAGTTGAACGTTGAACTTTTATTCAGCAAATCAAAACTTCGTCTACCAGCGCTGGCTCAGTATTAGTGCCATTCCATGACTCCTGTTCTTCCATCCAACCGAGTTGGTTGTAGACCATTACACTCGCAACCCCAGAAACATATTGTTGTCCGATCCCGTCGGGATGTGTTCCAGGAGTCGGCCAACCGCAAGACTGCCCTCACCATAGCAGGGATCGGGACATCGAGGATGCCCAGCAGAAGATCCAACGTTTTCAATGAACATCGTTTGTCATCGGCGTCATTGGTGGAGGATCAACCATGCTCCTCACCTACGCCCATCTAGGTGGGAAGAGAGCAGATTTGTCAATCACGATAACAACCAGAAGGGGGAACAGACATACCTCTGCCAATCACCTTGCCGCCTTTCCATTCAAACGCACTCGCAGACGCGACTAGGAAAGTGCCCTGGGACGACACGTGCATGTGAGGCCTTGAGGTTTCTCGGCCCCTGCGTGTGCTGCAGGATGAATTGCTTGCTTAGGTACGTGTACGGTAGTGAGTTTTCGGCCCGAAACTGGGCTCAAACTTGTCGGGCAAAGCGAGCTGTGGTGGTGGGCTGGGACACCGAGCAGCTGAGCAGCGCCGAGCGAACGGCGTCGGACAAAAAATACCAGACGAGTCGGGTATTTTGTGCGCGGCCTGTGAGGGGTGCAAACGAATGAATATGCTAGTATTGAGGCTGCAAAGCTGCAAAGTGCGATGGAGAAGTAGAGTGGACGAAAGAAGACAGAGGCGAGCTTACTAAATCGATATAATTTGTTACTAAGCATTCCTAACAGCCGACCATCAGGATCCCGCACCTGCGATGGGGAAAAAGACGGTCAGCCAAGGCCATTGATGGGAGGCCCTCGCCAACCATTTGCTCATGCCCCCGCCCATCCCGCTCGTCCGCTGATACCCCCCATCGAGTCCCCGAGTCCCTGTGCCGAACCCACTCCCAGGGTGATGTACATTGTAGGTGGTATTCCCCTCGTCTCGAGGGGCGGGCTTGAACAGTTAAGCGCATACGTATCTTCGAGGGAGATGCTTGGTCTGGGTGCTCCCCTCACATCGAGGAACGAGTTCGGAACAGCCGCTGCAACTTGCGAGCACATACATGTCTTTGAGAGGATCACCAAGCCTTTTGAGAGGAGATGCTTGGTCGGAGGCAAACGCTCACTTCGTCAGGCATGGTGATCGAACCGCAAAGAGGCTCGATGTTCAAGGTGAAGCACCCGCCCATGCTTGCCTTGCTTGCCTGACGTCCCACCTGGCCGGCTATCAGCGCCATTAGCTCTAGCCCTTTCGCCACTCCCCATGGGCCCCTTTACTACCATCCCCAGCATGCCCACGTGATGGTGGTTGGTACTGGTAAGTACACCTGTACAGCAGGGTCGACTGATCTGGATGGGCTGATCAAACCTCCCATCCATGTCATAGTGGTACTGTCTCCAGGTGGTGTGGGCGATGACAGAACAACCCACCCCAGCGCCGACCGCGGGCAGGTTCCTGTCCCCTGTTCAAGCCCAGAGACAGTTCTAGCTGTACAACAAGCCTACTGCAGGTCGCTCGGAGGATTGGCCCCGGTACGGAACATGTGGACCAGTGGGAGAATCATACTGGCACTTCCCCGGAGCGGGAGAGCACAGCGACGCAGGTCGAGGCACGGTACTTGAACCAGGTGAGTGTGTATACGTTCCTCTAACTAATTCTCCAACGACAGAGGGACGACGAGGCTAGTATACCGCTGTCTATTCCCTTCCTCACATACACCCGCGCTCATGACTACCCCCCAGTCTCTTTAGGAATCCACGCAATCCACCCGCTCCACCCACCAGGGACTCGGAGCCAATATTACAGACACTTACTTTCGCCTCCTAGACCGTAGCTTCTCCCGCATGTAAAGTCTACCATGGGGTTGAACCCCGCGGACATTGAGATCGAATTATTATTTTTCTGGGCTACAATGTATGAAATTTTGTTCGCAGCAGTAAACGACCTGAGACATCAAAGGCAAGCCCGACCCCGGGCGTCGAAGGATAGAAACCAAGAAATGTAACTCCACGTACGTATATCATGATTATCCGTCACTGGGCAGATGTATCATCTGCGGCTCTCCAGGTACTGTTCATCCACTACATCCCTTTCCTCTCGTATCTAAACACTCCAATCCACTCGGGTATTTCGGACGTGTATTATTGTGCAGAATGCACAAGACTCGAGAAAGATCGTGCAACAAGCAATCATCCGTGATTTTTACAATAAAATGGACGCAGTCGATACCAAGAAAACATAAAGAGTGTGTTGTTATCTCATTCAGATATTCCGATCGAGGGAGAGGTTGCTCAACGAGCAACAACTAGAAAAAGAAACGAGCGTGGTATCTTGGACGGTAGGAAACCAAAAGAAAAGCAAGAAAGCGTTCAGTGAAAGGGAAACAGAGTAACAGAGACAGCGAGGCGCGAACCGCGTGCGACGAAAAAAAAAAAGGCGTGCCCAAAAAAAAGGGATTATGAATTTCTTTGTGTCATACGAGAGAAGATTAGGTTTCCTGCGACAATTTCCGACGGCAAGGGGGGACGGAAGAGCATACTAGGGTTTTGTTATCATGGCAAGGTCACGTTAGGTATCCACATCCACAGAAACAAGATGTCGGTGCGTGTCAGTCATCAACAAGAATAAAAAAAACACGTCGATAGAAGAGGGGAAGGGGGAAAACGACAAGGGGAGTAAGATGGCGTCAAAGATCCGCACCGACAGCGTCCACGACATACAGCACCTGCTGCGGCCTCACAAACAGCCCCATAGACTCTGACGCCGACAAATCGCTCGCGACAGGCGATGCACTCCGCATCCGCTTCATCCTATCCAGCCCGACGTGCAACTGGTCGCCCTCCCGTTTCGTGCCTCCAGAGCCCCTGATCACCGACGTGCCATTGCTCCATTCCGTCTTGCGCCGCCGGGGCGCACGCATGTCTTCGCTTGCCCCAAACTCCCACTCGGACCCGTTCCCGCCAATGTCAAAGTACCGGATGCCGCCCCAGGAGCCGTCGCACCATGCACGGCCGTCGGTGAGGTCGCCCACCCAGCCATCGATGGGCACTTCGACCCCGACCCACGGCCCGCGCTCCCCAAGCACCTCCCCAATATATCTCGCAAACGCACGGAACCGTTTTCGTTTGGATGAGATGATGCAAGGAATACCAATGTCGAGTGTCGCACCCGGCGGTACCGCAGACAAGAGCGTCGATTCCGTGAGCGTGAGCTCGGGCGAAGACTTTGTCTCTGATGTCCGTGTCGAACCGGTCACCGTCTCAATGCTCTCTCGCACAGCGAGAGTGTCGTCCGAAATCTGATCTTCCTCGAGGGGAGGCGGCGTCACGACAAGATCTGTTCCATGCTCCGGAATCTCGGGCGCAGTGTAGACCGTGTGCAGGTTCGTCTCCGTGTCGTCGTTTGCCCCTGATAATTCGATTGGCGACACGGAAGGTGCGTTTTCCTTGTTCTCGTCCGTCTTTGACCCTTGTTCTTTCCCAATCTCTGCGCGTCTCACACGCGGCGACGGTGACGGTGACGATTTCTGGTTCCCATTCTTTTCGGTATTCCTGCCCAATGTCCTTCTCTGTGCAACTGGCGTCGTACGTCCTACAGACGGTAATCGTTTTCCTGCCGATCCGGGACTGATCTTGCCGGCATCCTTGTCTGGACGTCGCACGGGGGTTCGAGTAGACGTAATAGAGACACCAGACGAGACGCGTGTTCGCACTGCTGACCCGCCACCTGGTGCACTAGACGTCCCCTTTTTGGCGGTCGTCCCAACGGTTCGTGTGCTGATGGTCGAGAGTGTAGATCCACCGGACGCCTTGCGAGATCGTGCCCCATTGGAGCCTGCTGAGGTCGGCGTACCAAGTTCAGACTGTGCAGTGCGGAAAGTGGACGTGTCTGAGGTTGCCGAGGAAAGAGTCGAGTTTGGACGTTGTGCACAGGACGGTATTCGGAGCGTGGATAGGCCATTTGTGCCGTGATGGGATGCTTGATGCGAACGAAGCGTAGTGGAGTGCCGCGGACGCACAGATTGCGTAGCATGTTTGTTTGCTGTCGGCTGGAGAATCGACACCGAACTCGAGGCTGTCCTCATAGACGTTGTGCTGCTCGTGATGATCTTGGACAGGGTGGGCCGTCCGTTTGGCGAATTTGTGACCGATGGCGTTGGCGTTGAGGCCCCGTCCTGGTCCTGGTCCTCTTCATCACTGTCCTTTTCGCTAATGCGCGAGTCGCGATCGTCTATGGTTGAACAGGGAGAAGTTGTGTTCACCGACGGAGACTTGCGATGACCCACTACATGTCCGTGAGCACGAGCCTTTTCTGTCGCACCAGATCGTACGCTCCTAATGCTCGAGGAATCCGGTGTCAGCTTAGAGTCAGGCCTCTCATTCACACGAGATGTTGTGCTGTGATTGCGCACCCTCGGAGAACCAGATGGTAAGAGGGTGCTCCGTGCGACACTGCGTATTGAACTCCCCGAACTCGCAAGATTCCCATCACGGGACTTTGAGGTAGGAACGGTACGGGAGAGGACAGAAGCACGGAGAGAATGCACGGAGAGTGTATCCGAGTCTGCATCGCCGGACCCGCGAATCAAGGATGGGCGAAAAGCACGAGATAAGTGTGGATTTCGTAGGGTGTGATGTGGTGCAGGTGAGATAAGATCCTCGACAGGGACTTCGATCTCTGAGGAATATGTAACAGGGAGATGATGAATACGAGACGATCAATGAACATGTGAAGAGACGAAATAATGTTTTGAAATAAACTGCACCTTGCGAAATTTCTTTGATTGACCATCCTTCCAGAGTGTCAAAGCCACCCTCCTGACGTATCCCCATCCATCGTTTCCTGATCCATCTCAATAAATCGACCCGGGCTTCCTCTACCTGCGCACGGATTGGCGACGTCTGTGAGAGCATAGTTGCATCTGTTTCTGTAACATGCGGGCGCAGCAGTATACTGGATACAAGTGTCTGTACCGCAGAACAGACATTGATCAGGTTTCGTTACAGTCACAGTGAGCACAAACGTACCTGATAGACAGTCGCCGCATAACGCTCAGTCATTCCTCTCTTGAGGGCCTCCGTGACCCAGCCCACCCTCTCTCCGTCTTCAAAACCAGCTCCATCGCCTTCCAACATCTCTACCCATTCTGCTTGCTCAAAGCACACTTCGTTTTCCTTTACAAGACACTCGTCGATCGCTTTTTGCGCCGTCAACACCATCTCTCTGGATACATCCGCCCACGCATCAATGGCGGAATCCAGCTTCTTGATCGCGTGTTGAGCGGCAAACAATAGTGGGAAAACGTTGGTAGGTGTCGTACGTTTACCAACGCCCTTGACGACGCTATCCCGTATCTTCTGAGGCAGTGCGGCGAATTCGGCATTACACCAGCCCTCGCCAAAGAGGCCTACGAGTGCGCGTCGTGCGCCCCGCTCGAGGTAGTTGTTGGCGACGTCGTCAGCGAGCGCGAATTCGAGCACACGTGGAACTCTGCGGGAACACTGGCGGCATCGACAACCGCCGATGCCCCATTTGGCATTCGTGATGCGCTCGTATTCGTCGAATTCGAGGAACGCGTGGTAGAGACCGTGGAGCATCTCGTACACGACGCGGGCTTGGGTCTCGTTGTAGAGATGGGGGAGGGAAAGATAATTTGCGGATCGAAGGATGGCAAACGCGGTATCGAGGTCATACGTTCGATGAGAGAAGACGAGGGTACCTGTGTAGATGTAACCGAGGGTGAAGTGGAGGGATGCGGGTGTGAATGGAGGAGAGGGGAGTGTGACCGTGAACGGGTCACCCGGTGCGGATGATCCAGCTGCGACTGCGGCTTTGGGACCCCACGTGAGGAGCTGAGTTCGGAAATAGGGTGAACGGGAGACGAGGATGAAGCGGTGAGAGGAGAATATTGCTGTTGTATGTTCTGGATTTGAAGTTGAAAAAGTGCCTGTGAGGGAGATGCGAATGTCGGAGTAGAGACGAGAACGCCACATGTATACGAGGTCTTTACGCAGCTTGTCGATGCGATGTTCCTCGCCATCGACGAGTTCGCGTGATTCGGAGGTGTCAAAGAGGAATTCGAAAGCCTCACCGAGGCCCTTTCCGGTATAGAGATATTCAAGCTCGTTGGCGAAGAGGGCTGGTGAGATTTGCTGGGGGATACGGAGAATGCCACCGGAAGGGGAGGGGGACGAGGAGCGGTAAGGGGAAGGTGAGCGTGAGTTGTGGGCATAATCTAGAGTGAGAGTGAGGGATACGGAAGACTGGGCTGGTGCTGGGGATGGGGAAGCCGAGTACGGTGTCGGGGACGTGATGGGTGGAGGGCGAAAGGAGAAGTAGCGCGCCTGGAAAGAGGGCGGGGCACGCGCGTATACGATCGCTGAGAAAGAGTGAGCGAGCGACGACGTGGACGACGAGCAAGCGCACCTTTGTGGCCCCAGACGTCCTCGGTAGCGTCGTGATCGCTGTCTGGATGCAACTCCCATACGACGTCCGGGAAGCGATCTTTGGCGTTGTGGAAGAGCTGGTGGAGGTCGCTTTGCCATGCCTGTGTTGAGAGACGCGATGCTTCGGGAATTCCGGGGGGAGGAGGGCTGTTCGTCGCCATGGACGATGAGGACGACGTGTTGGAGGACGGCAACGACGACGACGAGCAACGAGAGAGCAAGAAAGTGAGCCGGACGCAAAACACGTGTTGTAGGGTTAGGGTTACAGGGCTTTTACTAGTACGCGGATGGGCAAAGGATCGAAGAAACGGCGGGGATGCGATGAGGATGCGCCCACTGGCAACATCGACGTCCCCGTAGCCATGTGGGTGAGTGTGTCGACCTTGAAATACTTGAAGTGCTGACCACCGAAACAAACCAGGACTTTGACCACTGTGACCCGCGCAGATGCTCTGGAAAGAAACTCGCCAGACTGGGTCTCATCAGGGAACTCAGGGTCGGGCAACGCTTCCGCGGTGTCGTCGTATCGTGAGTCGCTGTGCGTGTGGTGGGGCTCACTGCGATTCTCATCTCGTCAAGACCCAATGGCACTTGCGTGATCAGCCCCGCTGATAGAGACATCATAGCCAAAGACGGGATCGCAGTCGTCGAGTGTTCATGGGCACGACTGACCGACGTCCCCTTTTCAAAGATAGCAAGCCCCAACGAGCGTTTGCGTACGTACGTGTCACCTTGGCGGTGTTGTGTCCTCACACCATGCCCCAGTCCCATATCTCCTTGCGACGAACCCAACAAACTATGGTAAACCATGGAGACTCAACTGCGTGGAAGCACTCGCCGCTGCTTTCTACATCACAGGACTCGACCAGCATGCAGAGACTCTTTTGAGCGGATTCGGTTGGGGAGACGCATTCCACAAGGTCAATAGGCAAGTACAGACGCCTTCCATATCGCACACCTAGATCTGATCTTTAGGGCATACTTGGACAAGTATAAAACATGCACGTCAGCGGACCAAGTCACCGTCATGCAAGACGCGATTCTCGCCGAACTCGAAAATAGCTATCAAGAATCACGCCAGGACAAAGACAAAGGTCTGTTTACTCCATTCAGGAATTGTGTGTGTGCATGACACGGATCCGAGTTGCAGAGGACCTCTTGGTGCCCAATCCTAACCATGGCGCACCACCATCAGACTCGGAATCGGGCGATGAGATTATGTAATACAACTAGTAATTGCTGTTCAGCTCTCTACTACTTGCCAATTCCAAGTCATGCGGTACTATGAGCAGCGATATCCAGAAGTTGACGAACTTGTCATGGTGCAGGTTCGTCAGATCGCAGAGATGGGTGCTTATGTCAAGCTAGTGAGTCTTGTACCATCACCCAACGTACAGACACCCGATATGACAACAGCTCGAATATGACAACATCGAGGGAATGATCCTCCTCTCCGAACTCTCCAGGCGTCGCATACGTTCGATCCAAAAGCTGATCCGAGTCGGCAGGAACGAAGTCGTCGTCGTATTGAGAGTGGATCGCGAAAAGGGTACGTATACACTGCAGATCAGCGTCGCTCTCATTCAACCGCCTTCCGAATCAATGGACAGGTTACATCGATCTCTCAAAACGCCGCGTTTCGCCAGAAGATATCACCAAATGCGAGGAACGGTACATGAAATCCAAAGCCGTCGCCTCCATCATGCGACACGTTGCATCAAAAGTACTCGATGCACCTGCTCCAGAGGAAGAAGGTGCGGCAGCGGAAGAAGCTCCCACCGGCGGGTCGAGCGAAGAAGCGCGGCTGGAGAAGCTGTACGAGCAGGTTGCTTGGCCGCTCGGAAAAACTTACGGACATCCGTACGATGCATTCAAGCTGGCCCTCACGTCAGTCCCACTTTGCGCTCGTGCAACGCTGTCCGTCAACATCTACTGATCCATCCCTGTAGCGAACAAGACACGGTCTTTTCTTCGCTTGCAAACCCACCCAGTCCAGCCGCCATCGCTGCGCTCACGAGCACCATCGCACGACGACTGACGCCCCAGCCGATCAAGCTTCGTGCGGATATTGAACTCACGTGTTACACCCCAGCCGGCATCGACGCGATCAAGAGGGCACTGAGAGCAGGAGAGAAGGAGAGCAATGAGACCGTGCCCATCAAAGCCAAACTCGTCGCACCGCCGTTATATGTCTTGAGCACGAACGCGACCGACAAGGTGAGGATCCTACAACCAATGGGTGACGAGACATCCAACGCACTCCATCCTCCGCCAGTTTGTCGCAGTTGACCGCCTTGAACGTGCCATCGAATCTATCCAGGGTTCGATCGAGTCCCAAGGAGGAGCATTGGTCGTGAAGATGAAGGTATCTCGTCGGCGTTTCTCCTCGAACCAGTCATTCATATTCTGTCGTAGCCCAAGGCAGTTTCTGAAACAGAAGAACAAGACTTGGCCCAACTTATGGCCAAGGCTGGACAGGAGAACGCGGAAGTATCAGGCGATGAAGATGACGAGGAGGGGATATAGCACTCAGTGAAACTTGGTCCACGCACTTGTTCAGGTCAAGTACAGTTGATTTAAAGGTTCTTGAGACTTGAATAATAGAAACATCCTCTACGACATTGCTATTGCCCAGAATGATGGTCGAGCGACCTCGCTTCGGAGAATGCATGGCAGCAGAGACCAACAAGGTACTGTGTGAGCTCGTCAGCATTGCCCGTGTTTTAGTTTTTTTAACTTTTGTCATGCTGTCATCGCTCTAAGCGATCTACTCAAACATATCTCGTTTGAGATTGTGATATGTTGATCGACAGGAACAAACGATCGCTCAGTCAATCGCATTACTCATTCAGATAGTCGCATAGTGGTCGTCACAGGTACACAATGATTCGGCGTATGTAGATACAGTACATGTGCGTTGGGATATAACTTGAATGTTGGTCCAAAAATACAATTATAGATAAATACAGAGAAGAAATCGAGACGTTGTACCGGGGGAGAATGTCGTATGAGGAAATGATACACCAGATGGGAGAGATGAAGGTATACATCCGCAGGCTAATTGGTTTGATTTTGAGAGCGCAGGTAAATCATCGCTTGTCTTAGTGGTTCCATATCCTCCACAGTGTTCCTTAGCCGCGGCCTCAGAAGTCGTAGCGAAGCATCGTCTAAAAGGTCCGCAAGGTCCGTATGCACAATGTCTATGTGTCGCTTTAAAGCATCCTTGCGGGACAATCTGAAGTCGCATCGGTAAAAATTCTCGGATGCGCAAGAAAGCAAGACTCACGGCGGGTACACATTTCCATCAACCTCACAAACGCGACAGACGTATTGACCCTCGTTTGGATTATGACGCTTCTGGTGGTATTTTCGTCTGCGCACCAAGACTTCCGCGTCACATTCCATGCAGCGATACATTTCGTCACCCCTCTGTTCGTTGACCCATTAGCTAGAGGAACGTATACCATCGTACCATCGCACTTACCGAATTGTGATATTAGTATTTCGGACTGGGGCTCCACGTTCTCTTCCTCTAACGAGGTGCCAGATTGACCCTCCCGCTGAGTGGGATGCCCATCTGGTACATGTAGAGATTCACGGGATTCGCCTGTCTGCAAACCCTGTCCGCATGCCTGGGCAGGTTCCCCACCAGGGCCGATGCTTCGAACGGCCCGGCTCCACCGGTGAGCGAGTTGCGCGACCCGCACTTGTTCTAGGTATTTCTGGGCTTGGACAGGAGACAGCAACCTGGCCAGGGTCATCGCGCGCGCGGGTAGTTGGTGCTGACTGGGATACTCTAAGGGGAGTGGGGCGTTCGCCTGAGGGTCGCCGAGGAACATACCCGCAAACGGGTACAGCGATTCGTGGAAAGAGGTATTATTGAACATGAGTAGGACCATGTTCTGCGCGGGATACGGAGGGCTTGTGCCTTGATGGTTCGGCACGGTGGAGCTCGGACCTGCCACGCCGTACTGGTCTGCGCCGTGAGAGAACGAGGCTCGTAGAGGGATGGTGGCATTTGGGAACGGGGACAGCGGCGGGCGAGGCATACCCGGAATCGGGTACACCATAGGGAAGTGACTGGGTACCGTGTTTAGGAAATCAGTTGAATGAACTTGGCCTTGACCATCTTGGAATGCGTCCTGATACATCTGCGTCGATCCTGCGGAAGGAGTTGTAGATAATATGGCAAGGATACGGGGAAGCGGGGAAGCGGGGCGATGAGGATCACACGCAGGTGGGGTAGTCGTGGTGGTTCTGAGGAGAGAAATCAGCCACCTGAATTTATAGGCAACGCTCGGGGGCTGATATCAATGCAACTCGATAAACTTTTTTGTGTCCGTATTGTTAGCAAGCGGCAACGCTGTCAACGATTATCTCTCACTGTCATTCCGCCGCTGGCGCTAGGCGTCCATAAGCCTTCGGAAAAGCATACATGTGTGGTATGACTCGTATTGCGTTTTGGACGGAGGGCGCATCTATGGATCCACAATGGCCGATGATCCGGGGCAAAGCAACACTGTCAAATCAGAAATTAGCAAACAATAGCCGCATGTTTTCGTGGTCAGATTGGATGCGCCGGAGCTCCATGCTCTGTCGAGCGCGTAATCAGAAGGGTTCACACACCCTCGACGAGAACAGCCCGCTGATCGGCCTTTTAGAGAATAGATCGACTTTGGCGCATGGGCAGTCAATAGATTGTTTCAGGGGATCTATTCACCTGGGAGACCCGTTAATTTTGACCGGTTGAGTACCTGGAAATAGAAATATAGTATATCTCTTTTTAGATGTGTTCCAGATGCACCACAACGGCCGACGTGCACCTCGTGCTAGCCGATTGAAAGAGCAGCTTGTCATCGTCGTCTGCCGAATGGACCCATTGGATGGTTTGAGCGAAACTATGCGCATTAGATCCGATGACACCAAGTCAATGGCGTCTTCGACTACCTCGACCCTTCCTGAATGTCAATCGGTGGAGCAGGGGAATGTCGGGGTTGACAACATGGCTTGCCAGGTTGCCCTTTGACGACGGGATTGACTACTCAGGCTAAACGTGGACACCGAAGCCCTGATGAATAGGATGTTGTGTTTCCGCCGCTATATGGTCGACTGCCTCTTTGACACACGTTCCGAACCGACTTGATACTTTCTCCGGTCATCTGGACACACAGACTAACGCAGAAGAGTTTCCCTGGTGTCCGAGGTAGACCCACGAAAATTTTTTGCTTCCCTCGACAGTTTATGGCAGAGGTAGTGCGACTATCCCGAAGGTCCTGAGCAACAGAAGTATCAACCCAGATCGCACACGCCTCCGGTTCATATCAGGGTCAGATGATTCCACTTCTCTGAAAATGACACTCACTCCAGATAATTGCAGAGATAGCAGCCATAGTCCCATCGGAAGAGCATGAAGCGTGTCAAAAACGAGTACGGACTCAAAATTGGTCACCAGCGAACGTGTCTGACAGATAGCGCTTCCAAAATGTTCGCCGAAACTTGTGGACTGTTCTAGGAAGAGCTAGAAAGCTCCGATAAATTGGAACTAGAACCACTCCATAGATCAGGCTACTCTACAAGTCTGGGCGAATTGAATCTTTCTCGACGCTCGTTTCGGCTATTACGTCCTACAAGAAAGAGGTAAGGAACTTTCTTCTCATGCGACCAGGTAACATACCTAAACACCATCTCCAAGGGACAACGGAACACTCCCAAGAAGGGTAACCCCGGAGCCGATACACGCGTGAACCTACCCCGCACAGAATGGCTATCAGAGCGTGGCTAGGCGACGAAGGGAGTACAAGACGAGTATCGCTGAGGAGAAGGGAAGAGAAGGCGTAGATAGAGACATCCACAATGGAAATGGGCCTACTTATAGTCTTGTTCTGCTGCCTCCTAACAAGGGCAGTGGTAGTGAGACTTTTCTGTCCACTGAGCCGTAGGTGAGGTCAAGTTACAAAATCCATGCAAAAATCACGTGCAGGTCTATTCGTTCCTTTGGGAAGATCGGGAAGGAGACCACAGGATCTCGACGGTCAAGCTTCAAGATGATATAATATTGAGTTACTCAAGCTATCAGAAGGAACAGTGTCACGCACTTCCGTGTTAAGATCGAAAAGCACTATAGAATGTCCCCTTAGCCTAGCCATTGCTGACGTTGTCACCAAGCTTACCCAAGTACGGCGCTTGACACTCAGTGGCTCCGCTGGGAGGTTGGTCGAACGATATGGCGATTTCGGCCCAAGTGAATGTACATCGTCACATCATCGTTGCAATCGAAAAATAGAGAAGAGTAACATAGTTGAAGAAAAGTAAGCCTAAACGCTCTAGGAGACTCAAGCCGAGTACACCCACCGTGCTCTTATACGGGGATATTTCAGTTTCTGTAGCACTGCCAAGCTCCTGCATTGACGTCCAACCTGAAAGCCCTACTCCAGTGTGACTCTGAGCCTGTTCCGCCGTAGATAGCGTACGTTGCGCCGCTGACCCCGCTACCAGCATTTCGTCGTTCATTTCGTGCCCTCCGGCAGTGGCCCGGAACAGATATCTGATCTGGGTTTCAACTGCGCTCTTCACTCTCAATAATAATGGCCTGGCTGACACTTTGATCGTATTGCCTTGGGGATCGAGTCGCAGACATCTGCTCGTTAAGCATTCTCGACGGTTCCTTGCGGAGAGGCATCCACCTCGAGTCGGATGCCCCAAGGCTGAGGTCGAGTCTGGTGACAAGGCAAGGTCAGTAAGGACGTTTCCTTGCCTACGAAGCATCGTAGGAAGGGATAGTACATGTGTGGAGGATAAAACAGAAAGTCAGACACCCCGAATATCATACTAAGGACCGAGTAACGTCATGTAACAATGGTCCTATCTGTCGCCTGCTGTCACAGTGAGGAGTGGAAGCTGACCTCGACAAAGTATCGCCTCATTCCGATTGAGATGCATGCTTAGTGAGCGTGTTATCACCAGATCTGACAACATTCAACATTGTTAAGCTGTGTAGGTCAACAATTTCGCTACCTCAGGCTTTGCCATTAACTTACCGTCGTGGGTCAGATTGAATATGGTTAGGGTTGGTTGCTGGGCCAAACAAGACCAAATTGAGAAGAACGTAGCAGAGCCGCCGGCTCAGCCGACAATGTGGCATGTGTTATCTGAGCGAGACCCATCAGTACTTCAGTTAGATCGGACAAGCTTCAGCGTTCAACGTTCAACACCTGGTCACAGTTCAGACTCACATTCGACCCTTGGATCTATCATATACATATATCCACATTGCTATTTAGTGTACACAACAATTCGCCTGTTAACCATAACAATAATGGTAGTTCAGTACTCCTGGATAAGAACAGTCTCCGTGAACCGCTCCTGAGCTAATTCGTGACGCGATAGCCCGTCAGCAATGTGCTCTATGGTAAAAACAATAGGCCTGCAGACGTACCCCTCTCCCGGAGTTGCTTTTGCTTGTGCGCGTCCCAGGCGTCCCGCTTTAAGGATCCATCAGCACCCGAGCGACCGTGAAAGTGAATTCAGAAATACTCACACCCTTGGTCTCCGCTAATTGGGTGACGGCGGCAGCAGCAAAGCCAGCGCTGTTATCGATATGTTAGGTGGCACTCAACAATCAGACAGCGTACTTACAAGATTTCCTTGGCCTTGGCGTGGCTATCAGGCTTGCCTTCCCTCCTTAAGTGCTCCTCGTAGGCCTTGGTAGCCTAGATGGGGACGAAGCAATGAGCGGCGATGGTTGACGTAGCGAGTCAGACAGAGAACAAACACGAACCTCGTAGGCAACAGCACCAGCGAGCGCGTCATGGGTGAGACTACCCTTGTTGTGCTGCACAGCAGCGGGTCAGTATTGCAGGGCATCGTCAATGCTCTGCTCGATGCAATCATGGACAACTGCAAGGCAACGTACAACTTCGTTGTGGTCGTCTTGGAAGAAGTCGAGTAAACCCATGATGATGTGATCGATGAGATGATAAAGAGAAGAGAAATGGGACGGGGTCAGCTTATATACCCCCGGGCCATCACCTAGTGACCTAGAAGAGCAGGTGACCCCCGCCCACCCCCACCGCAGTCAGTCGGTTATTCTTGAATGATTTCGCTCCGAAACACCGCCCGTCGTCGATAAGACGTTGATAGGCACCCCGATTGTTTGACGAGGAGATCGGCTCCATTTCATCCCTGATGCTGCTTTCTGTTCCGCTTGCGACTTAGCCAATTGCCACCGAGTGGCATTGTTTCAGATAGAGATAAGATGGATGGTTCGATGATAATCTCCAGTAACGACGGCGTATGACATCGAGATGTGATAATCGCCATTTCTAGCGGCGAGTGAAGCGCATCTTATGACTTACCATAAAGACTCTGTTGAGGGCTTTCTGATGGACTGTGGAGTAGTGCAAAGATAGCAAGCAACCGGATGGCGCAATCCGCATCAAATCGCACGTGAATCTATCAAAGTGGAACAAGGGAAAGTCCGAAACTGTTAGGCATCTGTCAATACTTGCATGTGGATTCAGCCAATCAGATACCGAGGGGGATTTCTACCATCAGTTTATTCTCCGACGGTAACATGTTGACAGCGCGCGCATGCTAAAGTAGGGACTAAATTAGTTGAACGTGAGCGCGAACTCTTCAACAGGCCCATCATGCCTACCTAAATGTTGTTCGGCTTGATGCCAACAAAAACTTGACCGGTGAGACATTCTGAATCGACATCCTTCATTCTGCATGAAGTGACTTGTATATTGGCAAGGAATTGTTCCCTATTTACAATCCAGCATGAGAACCACAAACGAAACGTTTCACACCGCATCAAATATCAAAATCGGGGTTACTCTTTGCCCTCGTTCCCCTAACCACCATCCATGAAGGCACAGGATGGCGTAGTGAATAGAGGGCATATGTTCTGCGGCACAGACGAGACAGACTGCCATCGTGACTTACAAAGCATGAGCAAATATATATCAAGGCTGTAACATTCTTGGACAGTACTCGTCGATATCGACACGCAACACTATTGTTTCAAGCCTTGAGTTGTGCACGCAGGTTTGCCTCTAGAGGACCCCTAGGGCGAATGTATTGTACATAGGCACCATCCCTGGGGAACAGTTATTAGACACTGAACGAACAACCGAATCTTATTGACTGGGAAGAGCACGTACTGCAATACACGCTTATCCTCCTTGAGCTTGAGGTACTCCTCCCGGTTGACATTCGTGAATCCCCACTTCTTGGAGACGATAATCTTCTGACGACCAGGGAACTTATAACGGGCACGGCGGAGAGCCTCTTGAATGACGTGGGCATTGGAGTCTTTGCAACGGATGGAAAGGATAATCTGGCCGATGTTGACTCGGGCAACCGTGCCATACGGTTTGCCCCAGGCACCACGCATACCGGTCTGGAGCCTGTAAGCTGAAGCGTCAAGAGGGTGGTACCATCAGTGACCACGGAGTGCGCACCTATCAGCTCCAGCACAGGACAACATCTTGTTGATCCTCAGGACGTGGAAAGGGTGGACACGGACGCGCAAGTGGAAAGAATCTTTTCCGGACGTCTTAGTAACATACTTGTTGGCACAGATGCGCGCAGCTTCCAGCGCCTCCGACGAAAGTTGTTCGTATTCGTCCGAAACGAGATGGCAACAGAACGGGAACTCGTCAACGGAGGCACGTTTGCGTCCCAGATCGAATATACGGATCTATCAAGGTGGGGTTAGACTTGAAACTAGGAGGTGGCACAGCGGGCAAGAGAGTACCTTGGGGTCGGGGACACCACGATTGTATCGAGATTTGGGGTAGGGCTTGTTCTTGCAGTAGCGGTAGCAGCGAGCTGGACGGCGACCCATTTTAGCGGATAATCTGGATGTATGCAGTCAGCAACGAACTGCAGACGGGTAACCTCTCGAGTCGTAACATCCATCCACTTGGCATACATCCCATCCACCCCGTTCCCAACCCAACCCCTACTCCAACCCCGTTTCACGTTAGAGATCATAGTAACGGTACGACCTGGCAGCAGGATGCAGAAGCTCTACTCACAAAATACACGGGGACGTCGAGGAGGTGGGGAAAGTAGCAGGAGAGGGGGGAATACTTCTTATATGGTGGGAAATTTTTTATGCTGATGACAAATGCGCTGACATCCAGGAATGACTAAAGCAATGAACCCGGGTCATCTCAAACTAGTATTAGAAGGTCAGCACGAGGCAGACGGCTGACCTCTAACTTGAATAGACGGACTGGTCATCAGACTAATCTCAGACGTTGGTGAGTCTTTTCAGCGATTTTTGCGATTAATCGTGCTGTGTTTACTGAAGGCAACCGTTGGCCTGGCGGGGCCAGGTCCAGGATCTCGAATTCTCGAATGCGGCATGCGGCAATTTCAGCCTTATGGGAATCACAAGTCTGCGGTACTTGAGCTTCAATTCAACGGTAATGACCTAGCTCGTCTCCTTGGCGGTCGATCCGGCCCCAGATTAACAGTTAACGTAACAATAGCACCCTACTTCAGGGGCAAGGTGAGGAAAGGGCGTGTGGCATTCCATCGCTCACTTTGCGACGTAATTCAAGTATGTATACTGAATACAGGTGCCCCTCGTCCGACAGTCGGTGGCCAATCGATCACCAGTCACTTGGAACAGTTGTGCAAATTGCAAAGCAATGCGAACATGTACTAATCGAGCTACACATCCGTGGGGGCCTCAAAACATGGATATTGAACACTGGTTTCATACCAGGTTGCAGAACCTCGCATGGATGTCGTAGCATCACGAAGATGCCGATGTCACAACGCGACAAAGCGAAATACATCCAGAATGCCATAGTCGAGACCTCGAGGCCAAGGTAAAGGCGCCAAGTCTTCTCTAAATTCATGCACAGCGACCGTCGGATGCCGCGGGATCCCATCTCTAGTACCTCATCGAGCGACATTGACGAGGCATGTAACTGCATGGTGCAGCTGCCGCAATTCTACCTTTACGCCTCGTTCGGTTCTGCATATGTCACTACATTCATACCTTGATTTTACTCGAAAATGGGGGTTCACCCCAAATTTTTGGACACGTTCCCATGGCCCACTGATCCGCTCGATCATCCCCACCCATATCGCGTTCAGGAGAGACCCGGAATTGCACGGCCAAACGGCACTGGTATTGTCGTAGTGGTACATTGTGCCTCTGCGCATGGGTTTGCGCCCGGACCCTCGTGAGATATGTAACCTGATTTGATACAGTCGCAGAGCCACATACTTTTTCTGCCAGGCGCCGAACAGTTCGTCGTTTGGTCATCGATGGAGCAGTTTTGTGGGGAAATTGGTCGTTTTTGTTTTAATAAAGATCTTGCTACAGCCTAGCGCTCTGCCCACTCCTCGCTGAATGCGGATGATGGCCCTTGAGTGGACTGTGTATCACAATCCACTCGTTTTCATCAAAGAAAGGCAATGGTGTCAGCGTAGCATGGCAGGGCTGAGGATCCTTCCATCACATGTACAATGATTCAGAAGCTGCACTGTTCATAAAGTGCTATTGAGTCATTGCAATACCTGCACGCTAGTACTAGTCATGTGATATGTATAAGCGTTGGCTATTATTAGTACTACATTCACTCCTACTTGAACTTCGATGCACCCAACTTTGGCTTGTCTGTCCAAGGCATCTCGGCGCGCTTTGACACCAAAGCGAGGTAACAAGGACTTCTACAAGGGTACGTGTTTTCAATCCTAGCCTACTCGCTCCATTTGACACGTTTGTGCTGTCGTAGGCACCCGTCAGGCAGCACTGCCAGGTGGGCACCGTACAGGTGCACCAGGTCGGTTTGTCATCCGCGGCACGTCCAAATACCGCCTCCTCGACGAGAAAGTGCGCGTCTTTGTTGGGCCGAGCATTGAGGAGATCACGCAGAGCGAGGTACGTTTTCACCTGTACCCATAACGCGGCTATGACTTGAAAAACGAATGACGAATACGAACAGTTGAAGCCATATGTTCATGTAGCAACCAAGTTGTCCAGCCAAAATCGCCGGGATGCGCAGCTCCTCCTTCCTATCCTACCAGGCACTAAAATCAAACAATGGAGACGGGACGCTGAGTCAGTGTTAATGGAAAGCCGCTCAAAGTCAGACTAGCAGTTGGAAACGTAGAAGCAAGCATAAACGTGGCAGAAAGATTCAGATGTCATCCATGGTTCATCGTCACGGCAGTTGATAGATTTCTGTGAGTTTTGCCTGTTATCTCCATTTACATGGGTGCTGATCGGGCCTTTCTCCTGCTTCCGGTGGGAAGCTATTTCTGAAATAGCTTCTCTGATTGTAATCGCTGCACGACACACCCGGATCTTATTTTGCTGACGGCCACTACTTACATCTTGCAAACCAGAGGATGAAAATCGGTCATGCTGTGCTTCATATGAGCAATGGGCATTGGCCAGTAAGTATGAAATACGCAATCATGTCCCTTCCAATGCAAGCAAAACTCTCGGTGACAATTCCAATGACTTTTGGGACATCCATTCTGTTTCACAGAGGAAACCCTCTCAGCTCATCTGGGAACCGTCTTTCTTGGATACGATTGTGATTCCGGCTCGCCGTCAGCTCGGAAATCTTCTGTGCCACCGTCCCCAATGTTCCTCACGGCCTCTCTTCCTCCACTCATTCCCTGCAGCATATATTCACGACGACCCGGTCACCTGATCAAATACTATACATCGTACAAAAGCTCATAGGTCTGAATTGGAAGTGGACAGTACGTTGGATGGAGTGTTGAATGCTGCCAATCATCACTCTTCCACTCTTCCACTACGCTGCGCACACCTTTCCCCGCATTATCGTCGTTGGCCTTGTTTCTGCCGTACACCTACGGGCTACTAGGTCAAATCATAATGCCACAGCCCACAAAATACTGTAACATTGCCTGACTTACCTTGTGTACGTTCCCCTTCTTGTTCCATACTTCCAGCCCCTCGCTCAATGCCAGCGCCGCACACCAGATAGACCCGGTTTCCATGGTCCTTCTCGCCACCTTTGGGAATGTCTCGGATCCGATCTATTACCATCGGAAACGCAGGGCATCAAAAGGGGTTCTATATTACAAGCCATCCTGGCAGCTGTGCCACAGGCTGGATAGCTTGAGTAACCCGAACATACAGATCCATCGATGCAGAACCAGGCTCACGGGTGGGTCAACTTGTGACATCTTTCCCGAGGTCCCGAGGGGCAATATTGCTGATTCTGGAATGTAATCTCAGACTCTCCTGAGTGGCGTCAGGACGCGGTCACGGTCTCCTCTGGAGGCGAGTGATTGGGCGATCGTCGGTGGGTATTGCAGATGCGACCGCGGAAGCGATGGCCAGTGCGTCGTCCTTATTCTTTCCCACATCCGCGATCGCTCAGGGCGCCGCACAGTTCCCTTTACATTTTCTTGCAGTCATCCTCCACAAGATGCAAGAAAACTTGTCATTTGCAGCTGAGATCCCCGTACTCGACCGAGCTGCAGGACGTTTGGGCCAAGACTGTCGCGGAGGATACGGTTCCTACCTCGGCCGCATCAACCGCGGCGTTAGCACCCATCTAATACGAGACCTATCATGATCTTTGAAGGTGTCAATGACATTTGTACCGTTATACTGATTCAACAACTGGTCGGCGACCATCTCATGCAAACCCGTCAACAAATCATTGCGCACGTGCATGTGTTCCAGTGCCTTTTCCATCCTCGGCGCGACGATCATACCGTTTAGTGCCCCCCAACCATCTGCCTCAGCCGTATCCAACTCCGAACCCGTTGCGCGAGTGCAGATCTGTGGTCGGATTGTGGGGAATAGTACATGGTGCACTCGACGCGGTGATCGACTTTGTGTCGATCCGTTGCGGACCCGACGAAAGCGACACGATTGAATCTGGTGTCTTGTTCGGGGGATTTCGATCTCTTGCACTCGAACCGTGGCGGGGTCGCATACAACCATGGCAAATACGTCCTCAAGTGCCAAAGCCGTTTGAGCAGTATGGATGCGGCGTGAATGGGTCTGGAACGCGGAGAGAAGGAAAGGTCGCTCCACAGGTGCGATGCTATGTGTTACATACAGGTCATGCCAGATGATGCTTTTTTAAACGATTGTAGGCATATGGTCCACTCGGGCAGGACGTCCCCAATGTTGGAGAAGGACGAACCACTCCCTCTTGCAAACGAGCAAACGTGGATGATTAGCGAGTCAACGTGTTCGGGGTTTTGGATCATACACCATATCATGATTATCATGATTTCTTCATTTCTGACCCATCGGGGTCCCTCATGCCAAGTTACTTCGACCGACACGTTAGATGCCTATGTGTCGACACTCGCTCGGTGACCGGATGCCAAGTAACCTTTCGTCCGCGCGTGTGCCGTACTTAGTGAAGCACGTTGCAAAGATAAGTATTGAGCTTTTTAAATTGTCCAACGTTATCGGCAGGCTTGGCAGCCCAAACTTACGTGACGAGCTTGGATCGAAGTTTGTCTGGGTAAGTATGTATGACTCGAACAATTCATCTTTCTTTGCCGCTCGGTCATGTCGGATGGACTACCACTTGTAATCCGGCCTTTCAAGCTTCAAGGACGGAAACGACCCACTGGTACTTTCATTGTACCCTTTCTCAAGTTGCTTCAGTAACAAGTTCAGTTTGAGTTTGCTCCTCTGCATCATCTTGCCGGATCATATAACAATCGGTCCAGGTCGTATACACGTCTGTCCGAGCCCGTCAATAAGCAAAATCAGACAAAATTGAATCCATGCCCTCCGTGCTGCAAAATTGCTGTGGACAGTCGTAAGTACATACATAGTGGCGCCACACCGGTTCGAACTCAAACTTCATGAAACTCTACTTAGAACATCGTAGCCATGCAAGGGTTCTCGTCGTGCCAATGCCACGTTGATGCTGCATCCTTTAAACAACCCCAATAATGCATACGTCAAATACGGTTTCTTCCTTCCCGCTCAAGGATGGTGTCAGTGGTGATGGGGTGGCTGGCTCTGGCGGTGACTGGTGACCAATGGCTGTTATTCATAGACATTATGGATGGCACGCACAAGGGTTCTGCCGACACCATCAACTCGAGGGGGGAATCGGATTGCTCAACCTCTGCTTACTAGCTCTAGCCTAGCCGAGAGCGCCTGATAGTCAAGGTCACCGCAGCAACTGACTTACCCATCTCTCCGCGCGACAAGTGCGTGTGAAAATTGCCCGGGGGCACTGGCATACTTGTCGCGGAACTTTTCTGTTACCGAAATGATGATGGCACTTATCTGCGTGTTGTACACTCTCTGTCTATTTTTTAACTTATCTCTCTGTCCTAAGGATCTTGGAGGGCGTCTAGGGTCCAACCGACGTGGTGCAGGGCCGATTGAATTTCATCGCATGTGGTTGAGAAGTGGGTCGCACTGCATCTTTCAACCAACCGGCGTGACTTTCGTGATCAATGTCTTCCAAGCCCTGAGTGGAGGTAGATTCAGTCACGATCCCACTGATCGGCTGTATTATTGTAGACTGAGATCTGGGGATATCAATGAAACCGGGAAATACCCACCAGCCACCGACCTATCCTTGTTGAAGATTTGGTCGTGAATGAACACAGAAGAGCCGGGCACCTCGCATCAACCAATTCTAACGGGGGAAGGGGACGCCATGTATCTTTGGCGCAAGGCCCGTCACTAGAGGCCGGATAAGATAACCTGTCGGGCTCTGAGTGGCGGAGGCCCTCTTCGTGACTTTTGCATAGCTAATCCGGGTTTGCTGAGGGCTGACACCGAAGCACAACGAATGGAAGGTTGCATCTAGATATGTAAAATGATGAACACGGGATACCAAGTTGGCAGAATGACGTGTACGTACGGATTTAACTCGTCCGTGAAGTGCCAGCGAGTCCGAGCAAAGACACCAAGATCGCGTCTTAGTGTGTAGCCGCCTTGCTGACGATGATCTTACTTCGTCAGTGGCGCATCATCCTCGCTTGGGTCGTTACTTTTCCTGGGCCCATGGGAAAGACCTCAAGAGTACTTGTGGCCTGACGGGCGTCTGTCATGACGTTACCTCAGAAGTGAGCTGTTTCTTCCACTAGAGTGCGCTTCCTCGGCGATGTTATAGCCGAGACGTTGTTTCGAATTGGGGAAGCACAATTCGGCGATAAAAAATGCGCGAGGGCAGCGGACGCCAAATTGTTACCGGCCAGCAAGAACCGTGTTTGATCCGACACGGTGGATTCCTTCCGTCATCTCAGGAAGCGGTGATACGGGCCGAAGCTCTCGTACAACAGTATGTCACAGGCACGGGCACATGAAAAAGTCCTGGGGATAAGACTCTATGATTGGTACAAGGCGACGACGTGCTTCGCTACCAGGACCCGCCGGGTTGAACGGTTAAATTAGAGTGACAAGAGCGTCCGTGTCCTTCCTTGGTGTCGGAGTATGTCCACTAGGGTGGTCACTTCTTTGCGCGTTGCCACAGAAGGTCTCCGGTCGGGTATGCCAATGCCATTGTCAGATATGTAGATATGCACCATAATCCTGCGCGCTGTCCGTCGAAATGAAAGGGCAATGCCAAAGGAGACCTGGCGAGCTAGTTCGTACGGTTCATGTTAGCATACTTTCCTTGCTCGGACATTGAATGATGGATATTGGATTTGGTCACTTTGCAGCACAAACCACCCGTGATGCAAATTTGCGATGATGATGATGCTGAACGAGTTGGTTACTTTTCACCCCCTTTTCGGGCCGTGAGTCATCCACTGTTAAGGTTGAACGGAATATTGGCGTGATGGTGGAACATGCAAGAGGTGCTCCAATGGTGCCGTTGTCGTGTGTATGTTATGATGCAACGTAGCCAGTCAGAATGGTAGAGTCACCAGCGAATGGACACTGCCGAGAACCTAGAACAGATTAGTCAGGACCTGGCCCACTACTCAGCACCACTGGAATTGTGAACTACTCAGGAGCGGAGTGCGGGAGGCCCGATCCAGGTGGTTCTTGATTGATAATATGAACCCGAGAATATGGGTCTGATAGGTGTCTTTGTCTCCAGCTTGGGCCATACGTCTTCCACAGTAGTAGGCTCTGATTTGTCATTGCCACAGACATTTTAGAAGGCCCCGCAACGAAGTCGAAGAGTGGAATGGCAAGAATGAACGGTTGGAGAAGCTGTTCAATATCATGAATTTCAATGATGGACCAGCTCACCAAGTTCGTCCTTGGAAGGCAAGGGTGTTGGGACTTTCTTACCATTTTTGATATGGAAGGGGGCGATGAAACAGGGCACGGGGTATGTGTGCACGCGGAAAAGACAACATGAACGGGACACCCGTCGACGGGAATGAAATGCGCGGACAAGAATGATGGAGATGAGTCGACGATGCGACTTGAATGTGTTCCTGTTGGGTGAGAGAGACGGGGAGTGGGGGGATAACAATAATTACATACCTGAGCCCACACATTGTGTTTGTACGTAGCCTGCTGTGACGATCGGCGACACGTTGTTCGTAGCGGTCGCCTAAAAGCCACATGAAGTTAAAGGCCGTGCCCTTCGCTTGCTGGGCGGCAACCTCACAGTTGAATCTGTGAATAATCCTAGACCTGTTCGATCAGAAAAATAAATACTAAAAAGAGCCCTTTGTATATCTACACACGATTCGTGCGGACTCGCCCAGGCTTGAATGGCAGCGCCACTCGCAAGCCAAGCGAGCTGCCTCTCTTTATAACTTGGACCGCCGTCACGTTCCTTCGTCCGTTGGCCCCTTATATACGCCATCTTGCCCGACACCGACGCCGGCGACGAGGACGAGGACGACATGCCTTTCGAGCGATACCTCCGTGCTGACGACCATCCTAACCAAACCTACTATAGTTACTTCCAGAATCATCATCCTAGGCATGCCTACGAGTCCGACAATGCCGACTGCCACTATACTTCTGGCCAGCACTTGTGCTTGCCAGAAAATACCCACCCTGATCACCATCATCACCCCTATGCCGTCCAGTTACAGATCCCCCAGTTCATGCTCAATGGTCCACCCATCCTCGCACCGGGTGGTGGTGCAGAGGTCCTCCCAGCGGGTCTTCTCGACAGCAGCCCAGATTCGTTTACATCGTCCTGGTTCGCCAACAATGGCTTTGCACCGTACGCCCGTCGCTTTCCCCATTCCTCTCGTGTGCTTATCCTCCTCCAAGTTTCCATCCCACCCTGATCTCAAGACACATCCCTTCCGGCCCAACACCTCCAGATAGCGCCAGCACTACTGCTCCTTACCATACTTTTCCTCCTAATGAGTCACAGCACCTTCCTCCTATTACCATCCCACCCGCTTTCGCTGGATGCGTGAATCCACGACAGCAGCCCCTTCCGGAACCGCCACCCTCGCTTGACGCTACCACGACTTACATTCCTAACCTTCCTTCCTCGCCCTCCTCCGCAGGTTCATTCAACACCACCTCATACTCCCTTTCCAATGCCCTTGTTCCAAATCCCGTACCCACTCTCCCTGTCACTCCCCCATCCACACTTGGGCTTTCAGTATATTCAGCATCAGGATTTGATGTTCTCTCAGTTCTCTCCCGAGTAGCGAACCGCCCCAATCCAACCGTTCAACTTGGACCCGTTGACCTTTCATGTTCATTCGTCATTGTGGACGTGAGACGATACGACTCGCCCATTGTGTATGCTTCTCCCATGTTCTGCCATTTGACAGGATATAGCGAACGAGAAGTTCTTGGACGTAATTGCCGCTTCTTGCAGTCTCCAATTGGTAACGTCGTAAAAGGTGAACCTCGTCGCTTCGCATCCCCCAAAGCTGTTTCCCACATGCGAAAATTACTTTCGTCGTCCAAGGAATGCCAAACAACCCTAATCAATTATAGAAAAGGCGGGCAAGCCTTTTTCAATCTCGTCACCGTCATCCCTCTTCGTGGTGGCGTACATAACTCGCCCGAAGAAGCTGATGAGGTTGCCTACCATATCGGATTTCAGGTGGCCTTGAAGCAGTCAGATCGAATACCCGATAAACTTGGGGATGGAAGTTATCATAACAGCTCTTGGGGAATAAGCAGCATCCCCAGCAACGTTGGGTTGCCTGGTATAAGTTATGGTCAGGGGCAGTTGGCTCAGGCCCAGAACATGACAAATATCGGAACCAAGGGGGGAAGACATGGGCAGATGATGAGTATAGCAGTGTCGAAGGAGTTGAGAAACCTGATCGCGGACACGACATTCACGGATTCGATACCGATCTCCACGGGGACGAACATGTCTGGTCCAACCAATGCTTCAGGTGGATCAGGGGAGCAACCCAGCAATACAACAATGCCCCTTACGATGCTCGTAACGCCACCACCCAGCTCCACCTCTATGAATCGCATAGCGACCGGCGGTAATACGATGGCCACGTCTCCCGTCTCATTATCCCCATCCCTTTCGCTTCTACTTCTTGAATTCCTCCCAGATTTCTTGCTCGTGTTGTCCTTAAAAGGTGCCTTTCTCTATGTTGCGCCTTCGGTTCGGCTTGTCCTTGGCTATGAGCCAGAAGAACTGGTAGGTAGGAGCATATCCGATGTCTGTCATCCTGCAGATCTAGTGCCGCTTATGAGGGAGTTGAAGGAGGGTAGTGTGGGTGGACTCAGTCTCGCAGGCACTAACGACGTTGGTTCGTCGACGGTGTCTAATCTTGTCCCGAAAACGGTGGATCTACTCTTTCGCGCTCTGCCCAAGGTCTCGACTTCGTCTTCGTCTTCGCAAACGCAAGAGGCGTTTTCTGAGCAGGGTGTCTTCCAGTCTTCAAAATCGTCATCTTCATCAGGGTTCCAGTTATCACTATCGTCGGGGACATTATGTTCAAACGATCCGTCTGATGGAACAACACCGCCATATGTTTGGCTCGAGTGTCGTGGCAGGCTCCATGTTGAGCCGGGGAAGGGACGCAAGGCAATCATACTCTCTGGGCGTGCGCGATGGATGCCCGTTGTGCGGTGGGGTACCGTTGACAAGGCTGGTGGCCTGGGCAGCGGCCGGTGCCGCAGAGAGGATACAACGACAGGTACACCTCTAACTACACTCTAGTAACTGTAGTTGCTGAGCACTCCTCAATTTCGATGTTCAGGTTTGAGGCTCAGTGAGACGTCTTCGGGAGAAGCAGCTGGGGCGGCATCGATTGATCCCCAGGAATTTTGGGCTCTGTTGTCGTCGCAGGGTACTTTCCTCGTTGCGTCTGCGAGCGTGAGGGACGTGCTTGGATGGGGAACCAGTGAGATGATTGGGAGGAGTATCTGGGCGATGTTGAGGGATAGTCGGTGTGGTTTGAGAGAACGCGTCGAAGCTGAGTTATCGAAGTTGGATTCCCCGGAGGTATGTCTCTTCCTCCTATCTGGTCGTTATCATGATTTAAAAATTTGTGTCTCTTTCTCTCTTGGGGGGTGTAGGCGAGGAGCATGGTCGATCCTCCCGCCACGGTGGTTACTACGTCGCTGGTGCATAGAGAATTCCACGCGGTACCTGTGCGGCTCGTATTTTACCGTACACCACGGGCCCGTAAACATGCGCCATCCTCCATTGGCCCAAACCCGCTCATCCATCCGCTCAACAATCCATTATATCCCATCGTATGCCAGGCTACCGTGCTGTCAAACACGGAGTACCGGTCGAGCGACCACGTCGCTGCCTGCTTTGATCCCAAATTCGGTTACGGGTCAAGCCAGGCGAAGATTCAGATAGATACCGAGGACGATAGCGACGAGTCCTCGAATCATCGATCCGGCCCATCGCTCTTCGCGGAGCTGGAAACTGCTCGAGGGTCAAGTTGGCAATACGAACTTCAACAGCTCAAGTTTGCAAACCAACGCTTACACGAGGAGCTGAACGCGCTCGAGGCGAATAGTGGGGCAAGCGCAGGATCCTCTTCCAGTATGATTGGTGCGGGCCCTACAGCGATTGTTCCCTTTAGCCAGACTTCCGTGTCTACCGCCCCGCTTTCAATCTCGCAGCAACAGCCGCAGTTGCAGTACACCTCGTTGATGCATTCGACTCTCTCCATGTCCCCGACCTCTGAGTGTCCCCTGAACAGCTTACACGAGCAAGACCCACCGTCTTCGGAGTGGTCGTCGCTCGCTGGTGCGAACGGGCAAGGAACCAATCCTCTCAAACGATCGTGGCGCTCTGGGGACGGACCAATGACGTGACCTCTGAGCCGATCACTCGCAGCATGCAGGTACAGATCACGCGGGTGATGGACAGGCGGACAGTCCAAGAAGGATGTATACAATACACAGACGTGGACCACCACCACGACACCTCGCCTATCTTCTGAATCGTCCGTCTTTTAATTCTATTGTACTTGCTTGTGCCGCTCTCGTTCTCTTGTTTTGCGCACCTGTCCTTGTTTCACATCGTTACACTTTCTAGGTTTTGCTACTGAATGTCTTTTCCTCTCTGTTGGTCTTCGTCTCTCTTTTTCTTTTCTTTGCTCTTCTTTGCTCTGCGTTCTTCGTGCTTTGTATTAACCCTGATCGTGTCGGATAATGAGGCGTGCCTCGTCCGCTTGTGTATTGCTAGCCTTGGGTATCACTCAAAACTCAGGAAACCATGGGTGCTGCTTGACGCTTGTGTGCGAGCCTTGGCGGTCAGGTCCGGAAAGTTTCTTCCTGCCTCTTTTTTGCCTCAAGGGGACTCGTGGAAAAAACTGGCGATTAAAAATATCAGGTCACAATTCCAAAAAATAACCAGGATGGGGGGTCAATGTACGGAGGTCGTGGTGATGTATCATCGTGATGCGGACGATCTGATTCGGTGTACGGTATTTACCTTTGCGAAGTAAACCCATCTGATGATCGAGACACGTATCTTGGTAGCTACAAACGTGCAAAGCTCGCAACCCGTCGTTGTATTGTCGCGGGCCCAGTCTTGCAATGCACTCAGCCCTCGACCTTTTGTACGACCCACTTGCGCGTCAACAGATTGAAAATGCTCCCAAATATCAGCGTCATCAACGTGCAGGTCAAAATGATGACGTTGTACGGCATTGAAAAGTCGGGCGTCGGGAGATCGACCAGGAGTGCGCGAGTGTACATCCGCCCGGGGATGCCCCCGCTCTCTCCTGCTACAGACGCGCTCGTGTTGGCCGCCGCCACCGGAAAGACGACTGCGGGCGGGAGGTCCCAGCCGCGCATCGCGTCCGGGGGGTGTTCAGTATATTTGAGGAACGTTTTGCTGAGGTCGATCGAGAGATGGAGCGTCTGCTGGGCAGGGATCGTCAGCGTCGCTTGCAACGTCGACGGTCCATGGTGTCCATTCGCGAGCAGAAGCGGCGGGTGGTAGAGGATATCTGACACGAGGTCGTCTGTGCATATGCGTTCAGGTTGGATGAGAATGTGAGAAGAGGACACGTACCTCGAGGGATGCCACTGATGTCAACTTTGATTGTATGCATCCAGAGCGTTACGAGCGCGGGGAGGGACTCGAGGTATCCGATCGTCAAGGGGGTGTGATCATTGTTGGAGAGGGATACGAAAAGAAGCCCGCGTGTCTGAGAGGATCCGTAGAGGGTTCGCTTAATCGACAGAGGCGTCTGCGGAGGGGGAGGCGGGAGCGCTGTCAAAAAGTAGTGAGCATAGCGCAACATCAACGCGAATAAGCACGCGTACGATATTTGAATGTGTGTTCTTCCGGCCAAGACATTCCAATATCAAGAGGTACAGCTACAAAACTCATGTTAGCATGTTCTATGCGAAAAACCGGCGCTCTTACAAGCGGCTGGGCTGTATATGCTAACAGCGTCGTTGGCGGAAACTGGTTCAGGTGAAAGATGATATCCACGGATGTCTGGCGCGACGACACGTATAGTGCTCGAACTTGCGACGGGACAGGCTACGTCGATGCTGCGACCGAACAGAGACTGAAATGACCAGTCTAGCACATCCTGATCAGCCTTGAAATCGAACAGGAACGGCCTGTATCTTGCCTCGTCGTTTCCCTCCACTCTGTCTCACCGGATTGAGCACAGCCTGCACACCGAGACGGAGTTCGATCCCGACTTGAGTCGAACGGACATGAACGGCCAGACCATGCCAATCAGCGTCGAGGAAGCGTTGTGGGTTCAGCAGCTCAGCTAAGCCTGCGCGCGACTTGCAAGGCAGAAGCTTAAGAAACGGCGTCAAGTTCTCCGTGCACGCGTGCTCCGAGGGGAGAGTGGCATATCGGAGTAAAAAAGGGTTCGAGTTTTGGTGCAATGGTGCGGAGGACAGAGGGAAAGCAGGGGTTGGGGAGGAGGTACGCCGGTCGTCGAGGGAACCAAGCGAGGCGCAAAACAGGCCTGCCAGAGCGTTGCGTAGACCGGCCCAACGATCGTCGACCCTGATGAGGACAAATTGTGTGAGTTGTGCGGGGCGTCGTCGAGGGGGGAAAAAGACGCACGACAGTGGGCCACCGTCTGCCATCCATGCCCAGAGCTCAGCACCGGTTCCAACGTTGGCATGATGCGGATAGCCCCAGCTATCGTAGGTCCATGCACCCGAGTTGAGAGAAAGGTGGAGTTCAGATATTGAATATTCCCGAAGAATTTGCCCGAGAGTGAGTGGAAAGAGAGTATAATGTTGGGCTTGGGACGAGTGTTGATCATAAGCGCAACATGGAAGAAGGAGCGAAACGTTACCTGAGTTCTCCACGCCGCGAGGATCTCGAGGCAAAGCACCTCCGAGAAGGGTTGTAAACGTGAAGGCGGTCACCACCTTGCCGTCGGTGAGTGGTCGGATGGCGAGGTCCTCGTGGTACCATTCCTGTTCCATGCTACTCAAGAGGTCAGGTGGCTAATGACCTTGGCGGCACTTGCAAACGTTGACGCGATCCACTGTCTCGCGAGGCTGCTCAAGTACTACGCACAGCTCGGAGACTCCTGGTGCGTGTGCTGCCATTATAACATCATATATCATCCTACCCGATTTCGCAAAGTTGTAGGACCGCTGCTTTCGGGATCTTCCAAGACAGACGGAGGTCATTCGGAGGTCAAGGGTTCAGTCTGTGCCTCGGATGCACACAGGTCTTGCTCTTCACGAGCAGAAAGTTCCGAGCACCGAATACACGACCGATGGAAACCTCGTCATGCCAGCAGCCATCCGAAAGTGCAAGAAAGAGCACTGAGCCGTTCTCTCTCAAGCCATCTTATACTATGTGCAACTTTTAGGAGAAGCGCTCGAGGATCCTCTCTGCTATCATAACTGTAACACACGTTTCCCAAGCATTCTCATGGTGGACATTGGTATGTCTACGTTCACATTCGTTGTCTGCTCAGCCTTTTATGGCATGCCATGCAGTCTCGCTCTTGGAGTTCTACGCTGCTGCATGGGACGGGATGCGCCTGAGGGTCGAGCCTCTCACGCCTACCTTCGATCTGTCGACCCATTGGAGGGAAACAAAAACCAGACATGCGCTCGCATCTAGCCTGGATACCCTCATGGCTGCTGTTCGCGATATCCAAGCCCACTATGATGCAGTTCAAGCCGAAACCGAGGCGTGCCCAGTGCCATCGAAGGAGTACGATCGTCGCCTTCAGACAGCCCGCAGATGTCCGTTTCTGACATCCTATGACGACAACGGACAGGAGATCACTTTCACGTATCAATCGCGGCCTGATGACCAGAAACTCGTCTTCTCCGCCATACTCAACCAGCCTAACTCTGAGCAATGCATTGTCAAGTTCACTCGACAGTATTCGGAGGCCGCACACAACTATCTCCACTCCTGCGGTTCAACGCCGACGCTCCGGCAGTGTGTTCGAGTCTCTGCAGAGTGGACTGGGGCCATTATGGACAAATCGAAATACCAAGTGCTTCTCGGACGGACACTCCCGAAGGAACAGCAGGAAATGATACGACGCAAAGTGAAGAGGGAGGTGCAGATGCTACACAAGGAGGGGTTTGTTCATGGGGACATTCGAGATACCAATCTTCTTGTCGATCTTGACTTACTTGCGTCTGATGACGTGTTGGTTCACTTTATCGACTTCGATTGGGCCGGCCGTATTGGGGAGGCTGATCACCAAGCAGCATGATGAAGATATGGTCTCACACCTGTTCAGGTCAAGAGATACTTCGCCGTTAGTTCCATGTCCGACCACTCTTACCAATGACCCCACCCACAGCTACATACACCATACATAGTGCACGAGATGGTAAGTCGGTGTCATACGTGTGTACTTCTGCATAAGATAACTATAACTGTTCGACGCATGACTAGGAAACAAGTCGAGTCTTCAACGTGACGGCAGGACAACCCAGTACGACGTACACATTATCCACGGTCCCCTGGATATTGGGGGTTGTGGGGGAGGTCGTCCAAGTACCGTATCAATAATCTCTGCAACCCTGTTCCGAGGGGCAAAGGAGCAAAGCCTCTGCTCCTCCGCATCGATCTACGCTCCGATGTTCGTGATTCGCGTCATTCCTCTTGGGAACTTCGGTGCAACTTGTGGGCGGTAGTCAGATGCCAGATCTGCAGGAGACTTTGCCATGGCACCGTTGTGCTGGAGATTGTAATTGATGGAACTCGCCGAGCGTTCAATCGGAGCGCTAGGGTTTCGATGTACGGACAATGTTGAGAGAACGACTCAAGGCGAGACGTTTGTTGGTGAGTGCCGTTTTAATAACAGTTGTAGGACTGATCATGACGTGACGAATGCCGGCGCAGTACTTGGCATGCACTTTTGGCATACAAGCACAAGCGCTAAAGAAGGCGGTTTGGAATGGCAGGTGAGAGATATAAAGTCGCCCTGTCGTCGCAACCCCCTCAAGTTCTTTTCCCTCCTCCCCTCAAACTTGAACCCACACGTTCCTTTTGCAAGACCTGCCCGCTGCACGCCAGTAGAATGCTCGTCCATCGTACCGTCGCCGTCCTCCCGTTTGTCGCTCTTGCCTACGGCGGCCCCCTCATCGGCCGCAACCCCAAGGGCATGTGCAACGTTGGCAAGATACAGTGCTGCCAGAACGTGAGCACGGTGCGTCGTCCATTTTTGTATCCATTGGTTGTTGACCTGATGTCAAGATTGGATAGCCCAACTCTGAGGAGGTACTCAACTCGGCGACGAATCCGACGCTGCTAGACCTGCTTGCGTCGCTACCGGTGAACACGCCAGTTGGCATGGGATGCTCAAATGTTGCTGCTGGAGCTGGCTCTGGCATGGGGTGTAATGCGAATCCCGTCTGTTGCGAGAATGCATTATATGTACGTGTCGCGTCTCGTCACTTGAACTGGTGCATTGAATGCAGCCATTTAGCAAGAAGGCCTGGTCAACGTGGGATGCACCCCAATCGATCTTGGCGAACTTTAGGCTGGGATCCACGTCCACTTGGGGCATCGTTCGGCGTTCGCTTTCTCTACCATACCCAAGTTTTTGTCGCCTTTATGCATCGTCTTTTGACCAGACGCTCTCATTTTGTCGATGTCTGATCCCATCTTTTTTTTTTTTTGTTCGCGGTCGTGTGGTGGTGCGGGGTGTATTGACCTTGTGTAACGACTCGGGGCTCGAGCCTACATGCCTTGTAATTTACATATCATCTATGCGAGCGGGGCTCGATGATTTGTTGAACTCGACCGATGATGACAAGTTGCCCTCGATTTACTCCATCGCCTGGTGACTCTGATCGCCAGACGATCCCACCTCTGATTTCAAGTTTTAGCTCGCCAGACTCTGAGGACTCGGAATGGTTGCCCATTGTCTACTGTCCAGCCCACTTTCCTTTGGAACTCGTAAGCCAGCAATTGGTCCACCACTAGGGTCATGTTCAACTTGGATTTAGTTTCAGTGCGCTATCGAACAACTCGTCCATCATCCAGAATACAATTCAACGCTCGTTCTTCGATCAGAGACTATCAGCGAGACTTCCTATTTGCATGGCACCGACGGATCCCCCTGCGATCTCGAATCCCATCGGCCCACCTACAACATCCATCGTAAACTCCTCCCTCGTCGACCGAGCCGCGATGCTGCCCTCGAACAACACTGTGCACTGTATGCGCCCGCAACTGGCGCGTACGCGGGCATACCGTGTACGCTCGTGCTCAGTCCTCTCCTTCCGCCTGGTGCGTCTCTCCCGTACTATCATCCTACCGTCCGACACCTCGCGTTTCGTTTCATCCCTTGCACGCCCCCGATCTTGCGCATAGAAGCCGTCGTATTGCCCAACACATCGTTGGGACTTCATTCACGACTGTACCGCACCGCGTTGGCGCTCCTCGAGACCCTCCATCGCTACGGATGGGGCGCAATGACCCACTACCAAAAGCGTGTCAAGCACGATTGCATGATCCCGAGAGAGACCTATCAGGATCTGTACCTCGTCATGCGAGAACGATACAAGCATTGCGTGTCCGAGTGGAAGGAATCCACAGACCCGCTCAAGCATGTGTTCGAGGTATCGTCGACGTTGCTTCCCCCATGTTGAACGTTCTGCCTCACGCCTGGATATACCCTATTGCAGGACATCGGGATCGCGACGTACCTCATGCTTCTTTGGAAGCACTGGCCCCAACCGCCTGGTGGGTTCTTGGATCTCGGGTGGGTCTGAGAAACAAGTAGAAACCCGTCGCCGTCCTCAACGTGTGCATGTCATCCCACAGGTGTGGAAACGGCCTCCTTACACACATTCTCGTCTCTGAGGGCTACCATGGCCACGGGATCGACCTCCGGGCACGGATCTCCTGGGATCACTACCCCGAACACACGCGCGCCGCCTTGCACGTGCACGCGTTCGATCCAACGCAGTACGTCCGAGCTGCCACGGAGAGCAAACCCAGCGTCGTACTGCCCTACGTCCACCCCGGCACGTTCCTCATCGGCAACCACGCAGACGAACTAACGCCCTGGCTCCCTCTGATTGCGACCATCGAGCACGCATCGGGGTATCTCTCGATCCCGTGCTGTGCGTGGTCGTTCGACGAGCGGTTCGCGCGCGCGTCAACCACGACATTTCTGGACTTGACTTCGATCGTCGATGACGATGCGTTTCTGGAGCGTCTGAATCTAGGAGGCGAGGGTGGTCGTCAGAGTCAGTATTCGATGTATAGGATTTGGCTCGCCAAGTTGAGTCAGTGGACGGGATGGAAAATAGAGTGCGACACACTTCGGATCCCCAGCACACGAAACTGGGCCATCATAGGTAGGTTGGTACGTTTGTCTTCCGCACCAAAGCTACATCCAAATAGGTCGAGAACGGCTCGGAGACGACACCCAAGTCTATGTACAACGAGCACTTGGCATAGTGCAGGACGTAGTGAAAAGAGGAGCGTTCAAAACACGCATTCCCGAGGGAAAAGCAGGGAATCATTGAGGTAACGAGTGGCGAATGTCATCGGGTCGGCGGGGTAAGGAAGAACTGAAAGGGTGACTGTTCTCTTTCTCCCTCCTCCGACATCCTTCTGCATTCTGCAAGCAACTCTCTCAACTCTGCCAAACTGACACTTCCTTTCCACTCTCGTTCCTCCTCGTCCGTAGAATACTCGTCTTCTTCACTGTCGTCTTCTTCATCGTCCTCTAATTCCTGAGGAAGATTACCAAGCACTCCTCCTGAACAATCTTCGAGCCTCACGCGCATCGTTGTGCACATATCCCACCACCTCTCCCACCGCTCGAAGCACGATTCGGCTGGTCCATCATTGTCGTTTAGGTCCTGCAACAATCCCGGGCTCAAGACCCTCACGCGCTCTAATTTGGGGAACGATAATCTGTCCAAGGCATGAAAGTTGCGGTCGTTGGTGCGCTGAACCATCATCGTCCGCAGGGGGTCGGCATCGGCGTATGCTGCGGCGTATCCCACCCCAAATGCATACAAGAGACCGTGCAGTCCGATGTGCCGGATGTGACTGTGTGGACGATTGGTGAGCGTGATGGGCAGCAAGGCTTCGTCTTCGGGTTGATCAGGGGTGGCCTCGGTATTGGGTGCCGGCGAAATCTTCCAATCGAGGTTAAAACAGAATGTGGTTAGAAAAGGACATAGATCGAGGATGGTGCGGACGTCGAGTGTGGGTATGCAGTACAAGTCCAGGAAGAGTAGCGTGATGCCGTGTTGTGCGAGAAAAGCGACGACGTCTGGAACGTCGAGGGTGTTGGTGCCAAAATGGAAGGAGAAGCTGCGTAGCAAGGGAAGCGACCACCCGGTGGCTTGCTCGATAAAGTCTTGGCAGAAGCCTTTCAGGAAGAGTTGCTGGAGATTTGGGAGCTTCAGTTTGACGTCCTGTGCGGAACCCAGCGTGATCGTGTCGGATTCTTTGACCGCTGGGTCGAACTCGAGGTGGACAGCGACGAGATGGGGAAGCGTGTCTAACGCCCAGATGACTTTGGAAAGAAGCTCGGAGGGTACGTGCCAGTGTACTGTCCGCAAGTTACGGCAGAACGTTCCGAGGGTGTCTGCAATAGGACCGAACGCGCTCGACATGGGCCAATCTACGATAAAGATCTCGATGTTCGGACAGCGTTGGAGGATGGCGATGAGCGGATTCTCAAAGTCGTCCATGCGCGGTCCGCGTCCGTTGAGAAGATGGGTTATATGGAGGCGCCTAGCCCACCATCCAAGTGAGGGGTCGCGATCCAGGATGTCGCAGAGACGACGCAGTTTAGTGGGATCGTCAAAGAAGAGGCAACGGACGAGGAACTCTGTGCCGAGTCTGCGCCATGTTTCACACGCGGCAATGATCGACTGCAGCAGGATGAGCAATTTCGCGTCGTCGACCGGAGAGAGAGAGAGACGAGACCTTTTTGGTAGCGTAGCTCCGCCGTTGGATGATGTTGATGGTGTCTTGGGGTGTTCGGACGGTCCAACCGCTCCATGGGGACTTGGACCAGGTGGATTGGGCCATGCTGGTTTGCAAGCCGGGGTAGAATATGGTGTCTTCATCTGCAGCGAGGTCAAAGATGTATGACCAAAGCTCGGGGGGAAGTCTATCTGCCATCTGTTCTCTGGTCAAAACGGCGCGCGGTTTAATGTCACGTGTGCACCGGGCCATCTCATATAAATGATGCGTGCTTGCCCTGAGTCGACGATCGAAAGTATTTAAATACGCCAGACCACCCTCGGCTATTTCCACTCTTCCCCACATACTACCCTCCTATACCCCCCCCATCATGACCGAAGCCCAGCCTGCTACCGTCGAGATCAATGACGCCGTATTCTGTACTCACCTGAAGGAAGTCGTACGTGTCACCCCGCACTGCGTCGATATTGATGGGCTGACCACATCCCACCGTCTCAACAGTGCACAGACTGTGGCTACGACGGAAGGGAGGAGAACGATTCTTTCTACGGGGTCGATCCCATTGCTTGACAGGCTTTCCGTTGCGCTTACACCCTTTCTTTGGTCATTAGTTCGACCCTGTTGATCGGGAACCCATCGAGCCTCCCGCGGTGACGACCAACAAGGATGGCCAGTACCAATGCAAGAAACATGGATCTGCAGGTGAGCGACTTACTTTTATCGTCCCGTCTCTTTTTTGCTGAGACGTATGTCGTGAGAATGCAACAATTGCTTTGGGTGGAAGAAGCAGATTACCAGGGCGAGAACAGCTGCCAAGAAGGCTGCCAGAAAGTAGTCGATCTATCAATGACGATGCGCCAGATGATTGTATTATGAGTGTATTTTGATATATCTGCGAGAAAGCATCTGGGATATTGCTCGTGTGATAGGGAGGAGATGACAAGTACAACTTGATGACTGAAGCTCAAGGTCAATGACGGGCGTCGTGAGGATGATAATGACACACATCGGAGTCGCAGCACGGCATCATCTAGTTTGAATTGAGCCTACAGCAAACTTTAAACTTCACTCTCTTCGTCAAGATGGTAAAGTGCACTTCCCTTCAATTCACTCGTTGGTACTTTGCTGCCACGAAGTGAGCTAGAATTCACATACTAGAGTCGACATTCAAGTTGAATCAGCAGCAAAACTGTCACGGCGGTCTGCTTGTTTAATATCAGCATTGCTTATACGGCGTCTCAACGCCGGGCCGGCCTGCACAGGGCAGTACTGTACTTGAACGTTACCCTCTTAACGCCATTTTCTTTCTCCTCTCCCTCTCATCTCGTTCCTAGATAATGGCTACTGATACCTCGGCGACCAAGTTCAATTTGAATCAAGTTCGCTCCGACTACCAGGACATCTTTGCTACGCATGGCATCCGATATGTTCGAATCCAGTGGGTAGACCTCCTTAACCAGGTTCGCTGTCGAATCTTGCCAGTTTCCTACTTCTTCAAGTTGCTCGATTCGGAGCGGCCCGGCGTCGCGTTGGCCAAGGCAGTCTTGGGGTTTGTAGTCATTCAAATCGCCCCCGGCTTTAGTGCTGCTGGAGAACACATTTATGTTATCGACTTCTCGTCCTTCCGCCCCTGTAGCTATGCTCCTGGACACGCCGTCTTCTTTGGTTTCGTTCAACAGCAGGTTGCCGTCCTACGTCCTAGTGGACCGTCCTTTGAAGTGCCTTTATGTCCACGTACAGTCGTATCACGCCTTGTCAGGTTGAGTAGCCCAAAGCAACGGCGCCGAATATTGGATCGCTAACATCGTCTTCAGATATGCTGTCGAACAACTCGGGATCCAATTCCTGGTCGGCTTTGAGACCGAGTTTACCCTTGTTAAATCAATTAACCCACTCGTCCCCGTGAACAACCATCAATGGTCCACCACCCTTGCCCTTACCACTGGAACTGTTGAAGCCAAGGTGCTTGAAGAAATCGCAGATGCCATTCAAGCCGACGGCATCGAACTCCAGATGTACCATTCAGAGGCCGCACCAGGCCAGGTTCGTCCCCCCATTTTATTCCCCCGTTTTTTAGTCGAGCCAATTCTATTCCAGTATGAAGTCGTTACCGGTCCCCTACCTCCACTCGATGCCGCGGATGCATTGGTCCACACTCGCGAGACCATCTACAACATTGCAAGCAAACATGGACTAAGGGCAACATTTGCACCCAGGCTGGCCCACGACAGCTGTCCGTAATCAATTATTCTGTGTCCTTGTGCTGACTCAGTAAATGCTGCGACAGGCGGAACCGGCGCTCATATGCACGTCTCGGTCCGCGGAGAACGCCCAAGCACATCCGCTTCCAAATTTAAATACGAGTTCCTGACCCCCGTCGAATCCGCTTTCCTCTCCGGCCTCATGCACTTCCTCCCATCCGTGATTGCGCTCACGCTGCCCCTCACTGCTTCCTATGACCGCATGTTGGACGGGATATGGGCGGGAGGCACGTGGGTCCACTGGGGTGTCGAGAACCGTGAGTCGCCCGTTCGGCTCACGAAACACACCTCGCCCTCGTCGCGCAACTTTGAGATCCGGCCCATCGACGGAACGTCCAGTCCCTACTTGGCCGTCGCGGGCATCCTGGCGTGCGGGATACTCGGCATTGAACGCAACTTGCCGCTCGCGGTTGAGAATTGCAGTGGGCTTCGGACGGCTGCAGAATTAACGGCCGTGGAGCGAGACGCGCTGGGCATCACAAGACGCTTGCCTTTAAATATCGGTGAGGCGAGACGGTGCTTGGCCGCCGACGATGCAATCAAGAACTTGCTCGGTGTCGAGCTCGTAGAAACGTTTTTGAAGCTCAATGAGGTAATACTGAGTAGTGTTGGTTTTTAATGTTGGTTTGCTAACTTGCTTGTGCAGATGCTCCAGAGAGTATACGATCGTCGCGACGGGGAATCCGAATCGCAAACTGTTGCGCGTCTCGTCGAGAATTATTGAGTGCGGGGATTATATTAGGAATCGCATTCAAACTTCAAACTTCAAAATCGGTCGTGCACTATAATATTGTGATATATAGACACCTTCTGACAAGTTGGCCTCAGCCGAATTTGTGGTGTAAGGGATTGCTATGTACACCTGAGGGAAGTAAAGTCATCTGTGTTTAGTAGGTTGTTCATTTAGGCCAGGGGCCATCGATAGCCCCCAACTTGAGATTCTTATATCCCCGCAGTCTCGACTCTCACTTTGATCGGAGGTTGCCTACGACGTGCCAGTGCCTAACATTATTCTCAGGCTGTTCTTGCCCGACCCGAGCTGCATTCTGCGCTTTTATTCCGCCCACCTTGTTTTTTCAGCCCTAATCACTTCAAGTTTCTCGCATTCAACTCGGTGTGGGGACTCGCATTTAGTGAGCGGAACCCCGAGCAAAGCGCTTCCCAAGTTCCCAAGTGCCGTCCATCGCATTCAGCCTGTGTGGTGAGCTTGCTCCCCCAGGCAACGCGTCGCTTCAGTTGCAGTCTCGCAGACTGTAGCGTTGGGACATGTCTTCTCCACAAACATCCTCTCCCGGGATCTCTCAGCCGAGAGAACCTGGGTTCGAGCCGATTGCTGTCGACATCCCGCCACCAATGCAGGAGCAGCAAGTTGCCCTCGACCCAATTACCTTTGCCACTATGTATCAAAGCTGGTTCGATGCCTACCACCGAGATCCTGCTACGGCCGGACCTCCTCTCCAACTTCTGCACAGCGGCGGCGTTGAACGGCTGGCTGCAGAAGGCACATGACGTCTTGTCGTATCTGCATGTCATATGTAGAAGGCTTGTGACCAGTCACCTCAAAGACTCGTTTCTCGTCGTCATCGTTGCCGTCCTTCAACACGTCGTCGTCATCGTCCATGGAGACGAACAGCCCTCCTACCCCCGGAATTCCTGAAGCATCGCGTCTCTCCACACAGAAACTGCAAAGCGACCTCCACCAGCTCTTCCACAACGCCAAGGATCGCTTCCCGGATGTTGTATGGGAGTTGCATCCAAGCGATCACGACGTTACCCAGGCGTTTTTTGATTTCAAGACAAAGAAAATTCACGTCTCTCCATCAGATAGACAGAGACGGGCCTCTGGAAGCCTAGAAGGCAGTCCTCAGGTGACGAAGTAAAGCACTCAAAGATGATTACTGTAGCACAGGACTCACATCCATGTTCACGCGTGCGTAGATTTTATTGATCTGGGAGTGAAGACCCACAATTTGTGCCTGTGGCAGCGTTTGTCGTCAGGTCCTTCGTTACAGTAACCTGGCCACCAGGTTGTGTGCTCAAAATGGAGACATTTCCGTTCGACGCCGCTGAGCGTTCTTGAGATCTTCTTGTTTTAACGGTCGAGAAAGTCACTAGTACATACTGGTATGGTATGTATAGACACGGCTTTTGACATTGTAGGTGGCCTCACAGTCGAATTTGTGGTATACATCTACCTACGGATAACTTGAATGCAGCAACGAACCAGGTATTATATCAGCCTCCCCCGCCGCAACCCCCTCCACCGCAACCTCCACCACCGCAACCGCCGCCACCCCCGCAACTACTGCCTCCATTACACTGACCCACGCTTACACACCCCGGACCCGCGCATGCTGCCATACATGAGCCCCCAACGCCCTATACCACGCCAAAGCCATCAATGAAAACCTTGCCACGCAAAGAGAAAAAAAATCTCACCGTCGCACATGTGCCGTTGCCTATAACAAACGGCACACCGACGCAAGACGCTGCCCCGAACCACATCGGCACGGGGTAAAAGAATGCAAGTGCATGCGTCTCTGTCCGAGTCTGAGTCTGAGTCTGTGCTCGCATCTGCGGCTGGTTGCGCTTGCACAATAGACCAGGCCCATTCTTCTTGGCTGTCGCGTTGGCGTCAAGCGCCTGCCGGCGCCGTCGTCGCTCAGCCTTTCGTCGCCTCCGCTCGCGCGCGTGCTCGGCATTCCGGTCGTGCATTGGATAGACGGCGTTGTGGTCGCTCGGGTGCGTACCGCCCGCTGCATCGGCCACCGGCCGAAGCATGTCCAGCTCCTTGCTCTTGCTCTCGCGCGTGCGTTGTCGGTGCAGAGACAAGGCGTGTCGCAGCCGCTGCCCCAGGGTCGTTCCGGGGAGAGGACAACCACAGTACGTGTACGGGAGACCGTAACGATCCTACCGAGTAGATGGTTAGGATCACCCTTTTTTGTTTTTGATGGAGCAGCGTACCGTCCAGGCGCGACAGGTAACATCAAATGCTGTTGCGAGATGATCCTCGTCGACTTTATCATCGCTAAACAGAAGTGGTACACTTGCGTTCAAAATACCACCCGCAACCTGGAAACAAAGTCCTTACTGGTCGATGTATCGGCCCACAACGCGTTTGCAGTCTGCATGATAATGAGTTCCCATGAGCTGGTGTGTGTGCCACGCAAGATCGATGTCGAGCGTCGGAACGAAGAATGAGCCGGGAGCGTCCGCCATGAGTCCCAAAAAACTAGAAAGAATGGTCGAGAATGTGCGGCACATGGAAAACCACAACGTACGCATGGTATCGTGCAACACAGTGCTGCAAGACGACCATCTCCTCTTCTTCAGCGAAGAAGGCGGGATCTGTCCAACCGAGATCAACCATCTTGCGCACGAATGTACCCTGTCGCAGGACCTAGAAGACCCGTTAGGTTTATCAGGCTACGATAGCGAGAATGTGTTGAGACGTACAGCGCCTACAAGGTCAACCGAGAAAGGTCGGTCATCCACGTATGCACTTGAGATTCGCCTCCCTCTGTTGAAAATGTTAGAAAGCTACTGCGATCGATCATCACCTAGGCATACATTCTGCGTTGAATTTGTCCGCTTAGAATCCTGGACAGTGATGCGGGGTCTGAATTCAGTTTCTGCATGACTTGCTGTGCAGTGGTCATATTCGACGGGAGTCTAGCCGCAGCCATGATGCGTTGCTTGATCAGTGCAGCGCGATCAACATCACGCTGGTGAAAAGGTGTGTGCAGGGTCCCACTATCGAAAGTTGCGTCACTGTAATACAGTATGTTATAGACGGGCGAGCGTACGAGAGGAACCCAGCAGTCTTCACAATATCGTTTGCGAACTTGTAAAGACCCAACAGGTCCTTCTTGATTGTCTTTCCACAAGATGTGCAGTTGACAGCGAAATTGCTCTGTGCATACCCTGAACCGTTCGGACCAAGGAATGCTGTGTAGTCATCAGGCGTGTCTTAAAGCGGCTGGATATCCTGAGATACTTACGCGCGCCCGTCTGTTGTCCACAACATGGGCATTGGATCTCTTTATGTGATAAAACTGCTGCCGCGTTGAAAGGGTCATATGGTGTATGTGTAAAGCGCTCCCACACGTGGACACGATTGGGGTGGGCCGGGTTGGAGGTGAGAAGACCAGGAGATGCCTGTGACGTCCTTCAGAGGAAGGCGCATAATCAATCAGGTAAATCTGCTTACAATACTAGCGGCAATATACTCCGTAAGGGCTGGCAAATGACTTAACTTCGATATATGCCCCGTATCTTCTGCATACCATCTATTACGAGGTCATTCACCAAGACGGCAGACGGATAATGAAAGCCTCTTACATTGGGTTAAGAAGATAGGCATGCAAGACCATGAGGACATCGAGTGGGGGAAGAGCCAGCTCAAGGTTCGCGGAGCACCAATCGCCGAGAGTGCGGCACCAACGGTCAAACCTCGAGAAAAAAAATCAGCCTGGAGGATCGCAAAATGCGATACGTGAAGCAGACCTCTCTACTGCGATGCTCACGAACCAGCCCCAACGCTGCTCTGGTTCCATTGCACGAACGTCAACCGGAATCCGTGGATGGTCATTGGATTCTACGGTCGCCCGGAGGTTGTGGAATGCATGCAAGAGGGAGAGGTGTCCCCTGAGTTGTTGGGGTTGAACGAGCAAATCAACGCTGCGATGACCGATGGTGAATGTCTCGGGAAACGAGTACCGTGGCGGAGACGCTTGGACATCGGTGTAAGACGGTGGTGGCACGTCACCTAACATGTGAAATGCCAGGAACTGAAAGATTAAGGTTTGTACTGAACGTCCAACGCGACAAGGAACTTAAATATGTAGACAGACCGACTCGGAGGTGGTTACGGTACCTTGATATACGCACCTGCTCTAGCTGTCCGAACTCTGTCTTGGTTGGGTTTCTCAGCCTTGATGCTTCCCGGGCTGCCAGTGGCTGCTGTGGGAGCTATGTGGCATACAGGTTGACGTCCTTGTTAGGAATATGCCTGGGTCTTGAGAGAAAAAACAGTCATACTCTCAATGCTCATACCAGTGCCTTCAACAGAACGATTGCCTTCCAATATCGAAAGCCTGGGTTGGGGGGGAATACCGTGCTAAGAAAAGGAACACCGGTAGAGATGCAGTGCAGCCCAGAGCGAGTTAGTACTAGCCTTGTATTTGGGCCCACGATCTCGTATGGCAACTTCCACAATATCAATATCTCGACCTCGCTGACTGCAATACAATCCCTCTGTCCTGCACTGGCGGTCATCTACGGAAAGTTCGAGAACAAATGTCACGCTGCTGCGCCTATGAAATGTGGCCGTATCCTCTGTCCGCAGCACGGTCTTGATCGGTATGTATAGCCTTGCGATTTCTAACCGTGTGTTACAGGCGAACAGCTTCGCCAAAAGGATCCAGTGGCCGCCCTGGGCTTCAATGAAAGTATAATGCATACGCGCTCTTGTCCGCAACTCGTTTCACGCTGGCAATAGATGCGCTGCTTCTCAAGACACCCTGATGCGGCGATATGTGCCAGCCCTGACGACTCCAATGATGTTAGGATCCATCCGTCCCTGCTTTCAGACCTCAGAGCACGTTCCCTACCAGAGAGCGCTGGAAGAACACCACGCAGCAAAGGGCCGTGTATACCAAGGTGCCTCCATTCGTCAGACGACCAAGACAGCAACTTGAAACGCACAGACAAACACTGCCTAGTTGCCCGTCAGCGCACATTGCCAAATGTGTCGAGATGAGAAGACCGTCTGTCTGGTATTTACCGAAACTCTCCGCCGAATCCAACTTTGCATGGAAACCGTTCTCAAGACCTATACTAGCATCGGAACACGTATGTCATCGTACACTGCCAGTCCGTGATTAGTCACAGACTAGGTACGGCAATTCGAGTCTACTATGCCAACAGCCAGAACGGTGTTGCAATGGCAACTCTTATCTGTTGGCCCGTTGAAGTCCCAACTAGGTTGGTTTCACGCCATAGTATGCTCGCAAGGTCAGGGCCGGCGATCATCAGAAACCTGAGGCAGCCACAGGGACCGCAAGCAATATTTTGACTCGGTCGCCGTTCCCAGTCTGGCGCGTTTCTGTCGCGCCGACTCAGAGTCATGTGTGCTGGCAGAGCCTCCCATTTTGCGGTTCCTTACTCGAGATCACCCGACATAAAACGACGGTGGGACCATGCGCCCGGTATATTTAAGTTGTATCAGAACATAACCTAACACGATAAATCACACGCGCCTACGCGAATGCTATTATTCAAGGCCTGAGTGTCCTGTCGCTTGTCAGCTACAAAAGAGAGAAAGAAAAAAAGGGGGGGTGCGATCAAAATAATAATAGAAAGAGACAAGCAAACGAGAACGTGCATCTCTCTCCTAAACAACGTACATAGTATTGCTCCATACACATATACGCTATTGTCCCTCATGTCACTCACTCGTTCAGGGTAGGCACGCCGGAAACAGCGCCCGTCTTTTCATGTTCGCTTTCCTGCGAGGTCGACGTGGTGTGCTGGGGCTCGCAACTTCCGTCCACCGCTGCATTGTTGTTGCACTCGTGCCGGGGGAGAAGTTCGGCCTCGACGCCCACGTAGTCGTACGCGAACTCGCCCATCTCGGCATCGTCAACACCGATAATCTCAGTCTCTTCATCGCAGCGGAGACGGAGGAAAGGAATAAAGTGCATGACCCACAAGATGATGGTCTGGTAAGGAGGGGGGGAGGAGAACAGTTAGAGTATCTGGTACACGCCATGCAGGAGAAAGGGACTCACGGTCATGACAAAGGAGTAGGAAAGGCCGGATACCGAGTCCGCCAATTGAATGCCAAGTTGTCTGTAGTTGTGATCAAGCCAACCACCAGGAATCGTCGCGATGCCGTCAGCACCCGCGACGCTGGCTTGCGCGAAAAGTCCAGTGAGTATGTTTCCGACGATCCCACCGATGGCGTGCGAGGCGAAGATCTACAATTCGAGTAAGCGCTAGCCAGACGGATTGGCCGAGAACCCACGTCAAGGGTGTCGTCGTATTTGAAGATGAACTTGAGCTGGGTGGCAAAGTTGCACACTGTACCAGCCATGAAGCCGAAAAGCACTGACGCTGGGGAACCAACAAATCCAGAGCCAGGGGTGATGGCCACGAGACCAGCGATGGCGCCGGAGCAAAAGCCAACGGCAGACCACTTGCGCTCCAAGCGCCAATCCTATGAAACTTTGTTAGGATGATGACTCGATCCTCGGAAACGTCCTACCCAGAACATCCAGGTCAGACCACCAACGCTAGCAGCCAGATTGGTGACAATGCAGGCCTGTACGGCACGGTAGTTGGCGGACAAGGCGGAGCCGCCGTTGAATCCAAACCAGCCGAACCAGAGGAAAACTGTACCGAGGATGACGTAGGTGGTGTTGTGGGGTTTATAAGCAAGTCGCTCTGTACCGTAACAGCGACGTTTTCCAAGGTAAAGCGAGATGGCTAGCGCAGCAGTGCCGGAAGAGATGTGGACAGGAGTGCCGCCAGCAAAGTCGAGGCCGCCGAGGACGAAGGACCAACCGTTGGGGTTCCATGTCCAGCACGCAATGGGGTCATACACCAGTGTTGACCACACGAACACAAACACGAGGAGCGGCCCGAGACGGCTCCGTTCCGCGACTGCGCCGATAGCAATCATGGGGCTATGCAATGTCAATATAAGCGGTGGCACCCACACAGGAATAGGGGATGGCGTACGTGATAGCAGCGAACATGAGCTGGAAAACACAAAAGACGATTGCGGGTACGCGGTTACTGCCATCGGAGGGTTGACTAAACACATTAATAAGGGCAAAGTTGTCTATGCACAAGTGAGACCTAATTCAGACTGAGTATGAGCGACTTACCCAGGTTGCCAATGAACCTATTAGCGGTTCCACTGAACGCCAAGGAGTAACCCCAAAAGAACCACTAGTGAGAGGTTAGAACCCGTCAACGGTATGCAATCACGTGGCATACCTGGAACGACACCATTGCAACGGTCATCATGCTGAGGTAGATCATGCTGAGGGCATTTTTCCTCCGCAAGAGACCAGAGTAGAAGAAGCCAACGCCTGGTATCATGATGAATACCAAGGCGGTTGAGGTCAGTGTCCAAGCAATATCGCCAAGATTGTAAACGCCAGACATGGTTGACGTAGACCATTGAAGGTCGCCCGCTTTGAAACAAATCAATAAAGGATCTTATTGTTGCAAGCAGCTGTGGACCCACAAGAATCATAGGTCACATTGGGCATCTTGGGGAAGGCTTTCGCGACTGATTTGTAGAAGGAGAGGAGTCCCAGGAGGGCGTTGGCGAGAAAGTTAAAAAAACAAGCCTATACTGATATACCCGTGCCGTGTGGGATTCGGTACCTTGAGATTTCCCGCGAGAGCGGAATAGTCGGCAAGATAAGAGCGGCGCTTACTAAGCAAGAGAGGAGAGATGCTATCATCCAATGAGCGACTGCGTATGTCTGAAAACATATGGGTGGCTTGTTATCATGTCAAAAAACCTTTCAACCTGCTCGTAGTACTGCATCAGTGGCGACGTTACGATTGACAGAAAAACATACGAAGCTGCGATAAAGAGGCCAACTGTCACTGTCACATCAGGCTGTCTTCGCGAGTCATTTCCGTTGACAAAGCAGCGTGTCCGACGGCTATCTTCGGTCGACTCGGATCTATCCTGCGACCAGCGTTAATATTCCGATCACCCGCTCAAAGTCAATCCAAGTATCTTCAATGGCGAGAAAGTTGACAACCATACGCTGTACACAGCCATACATCCGACGCAAATTGACTGATCTCGATTTCACCGAGGCCACTCGGCATTTTCAAACGAACTTGAAACAGCATGTGAATTGCGCTGCACACGGCAGAGCCCAGCACTGGAATAACTTGTCTCACCAATCGTATTTCCGTCCACATCCCTCAAAACTGTCTTGTGAGAAATTCATCCCAAGTGATATACTCCGTGCTTCGTCGTGACGGATTCAGATTGCGCCCTTGTTGGTGGGAGCTTCCCTCACCGGAAAAGAGAGCGATGCATAGCCCATCCTAACCACAATGCGGGCTTGCCGCCTTCGCTAATCAGCATTCTAGCGCTAGTCGATATGGGGATCCGACAACAAGCGTTTGCTGGAACGTCAAGCGCGAACGTGAAGAGCGAGGATCCGCTGTATTGACGTTTGTTTGGAGTTGGCAAGAAAAAAAACCCCCAATTTGGTGGCTGTGCATACAGATTTGCTTGTCAAATGAGTGTTCTTGTTGGTGCTGCGAGGCGGTATGTGCCCGTCCAAGCTTCTCGCCTCACAAAATGTTCAGTCTTGGCGAAGCAATTTCGCGTTTCTCAAACCAGTTCGTCCTTGTTTACCGAGTTCCCCCGAATCGTGTAATTTACATGCGTAGCCCGACACGCCAACGCAGACGGTGACCGCCTCGGCACTCCAGATGAGCCCGTATCACAATCCACACCGAAGCAGCCAACCAGACCGCTCCCCAGGTACTTGGTCAACCGGGAGCGAAAATTCTACGATCTCCTTCAGTTCGTGCGGGACCGTACTGGCCGGGTGAGAGTCGTCAAGGCGGGCCAGGTCCGTGCCACGGCCTGGCTGCGCCTTTTCCAGCTCGCGAGCAAGGCAGAACACCTCGAGGCCGTTGTAGAGACATTTCCTCGCTGGAGAGAGTCAGGAAAATCATTCACCCCGCTCGATATCGAGATGTTTGTTCGTATGTCTATGCCCGACGCCCGCCTCGTCTTCCTAGACACTCATCATGTTTCTCTGCTCACTCTAATAGGTCGATGTGAAGAGCTTGACTGCCCTCTACTTGCTCTGAAAGTTTTCGGAGATCACCCAAAGTATGGTCTCCCACTTTCGTCCTTCTCTGCAGCCCGTATCCTCCTTCACTCTCTCTATCAAAAATACCCTCTCGAGAATGTAATCGCCGCGGTATCGCTCTTCGGTATCAATAACCTGCCACCTGTCACCAACGATCCCACCAGTTGTGCCATGCTCTATGCGGCCTGTCTTCGGAGCCAGAATAAACATGCCTCGTTGCTCGGAAAAGATATCCGGATAGCCCTTCAAACCCTTTTGAGAAACACCACGCCATACTCCGAGCCCAAGGAAAAATTCTTGCGCGCTCGCCATTCCGTCAAACCGGATGTATGGCTCCTGGAGGCACTCAGGAATATAAAGGAGATCAAGAGAGACCAAGGCCGTGGATCTTGGTGGATAACCGAATGGATTGCTAGCGGGGAGGGTCGTGTGCTTCCACCGCTGGCGGAACGGAGGTATCAAGCAAGAGGTGGGACACGTTTGCAAGTGACACCTGTCATGGACAGTGCACCGCAACGGATGCACGCTTAATTGTCCCTATCTTTTTATCTCTAGACTGATCATCATTGCCACTGTCCTAGCTTTCACTCGATATCGCGTGTCATGGCATTTCAGACGTTTTCAACACGTGAAATTGTGTCATATCGGTGACTGAGACAGCCTGACGATGTGGTTAGCCGCGATAGTATCATGTCACTCCATGATCGTGTGCGCGACATTTCTTTATCGCACCTTGAACGCATGGTGATGATGCTGGGTTGTGTCCCTGGTTGATGCCAAATTGCCGGAGAGCCTAGGCAACCCCGCTAGCGTAAAAACAAACGGACGTGCACCGTTGGCACATACTAATACACCGACGTAAGCACCTGTGAACGTCTCGACAAGCCTGGGAGTGTGTGGATATCTATATCAGCCATGGCATGTTCTCATGAAATCGTAGGTCGTCCAGAATCACTGATTGAACTTCTGGCTCATTATTGACTCGACGATTAATACTGCGAGACACGTAGGATGGCACATGAAAGTAGTTCTCGGGATCACACCAGACCCAGGAATAGTAGGGTCGATTGTGATCGCGCCCGGACGGCCCGCAATCATGCGTCCCATGACTGGATACCCCATGCGTAGATAAGGATGCCCATCTCGCATTCAAGCAGGAAATCGTCCTACCACCACCGAACTTGCTCATGACCACTCACGCTCTCGCACAGGCCTTCAAAGCCGCCAAGCCCGCCTTTGGGGCATGGATCACCCTCCCAGGTGTGATCAACGCTCGGACGGTCGCGCAGTCGAGCCCCCACCTGTCGTGGGTCATGATCGACTGCGAGCACGGGCTCACCTCGCTCCAGCCTGGGGCGGCAGAGTCTATCCAGGCGATCACGGGAATTGGGAGCGGCGCTCCGAGCACGCTCGTGCGTATCCCTGCCACGGGCGCGAGCACCAGTACGTCGTGGCAAATCAAGTATGCGCTCGACGCCGGTGCGAGCGGCGTTCTTGTGCCGATGGTACGTTGTCCGCGATTTATGAATCAGTTCCGAGGGGGGAGAGAGAGAGAAAGAGAACTTGGTAATAAAAGACAAAAAATTTGTCCCGCAGGTCTCTGATGCGGCCAAGGCGAGGGAGATCGTTTCTGATAGCCGCTTCCCACCGGCCGGGAGACGTGGCTTTGGGAGTCCGTTCACGCAGGGAGTGTGGGGGATCAGCGCTGCAGAGTATCTCAAGTCTGCGAACGAGCATGTCACGATCATGATCCAGATCGAAACACGGGAAGGGGTGCAGAGCGTGGAGGAGATTGCCGCCGTCGGTGGCATCGGTCAGCGAATATTGTAGGGTTATTTGACTTGAGATGGACTGACCCCCTCCCCTTTTTGTCGAGAACAGACGTCCTTTTCATCGGCCCTTATGACTTGTCGTTGACCCTCGGTTACCCTCCTCCATCTCCAGACCCCCACCCTGACGTGGAAAAAGCCATTCAACAGATTCTGCAGGCTGCACATAGCAAGGGAAAGAAATGGTATGTTTCGTGTTGGACAAGGCCATGTACTTTGTGCGGTGCTCAGGATATCTATAGTGCCATCTATTGCACGTCGGGAGCACAGGCGCTTAAACGTGCCCAGGAGGGCTTCGATATGGTCTGTCGATCGTGTTTTCTTCCGTCTTGTATATGCAGCACAATAAACTGATGCGTGATGGAACGATGCCGTCTGCAGATCAACGTCACTTCAGACTCGGGCGCGATCTCAGAGTCCATCGCTCGTCACTTGACCGAAGCTATCGGTGGTCAGTCGAGTGTCCGCCCCTTTGGATATTGACACCTTCAGACCAGAAGGGAAAAGAGATGCTATGGAAATGTATGTACAATTAAGAGTAGAATTTTTCGGACCACGTCCATGGACGATCGCTGGTCTGACATCTGTCTTGATCATTGGTGACTCGTGCAGTGTCACAGGTATGCGGTCGTGTCCTGGGGCGCGCAAGTATGAATACGTCTCAGCGCATCTGGGATACTTACAAACTAGATCATTGCCGCGACGTCCTTGCGGTTGTGCACGTTATCGGAGACAATGTCTTGGTTACCGAGAAGCCCACCCTCCTTGGCAACATACCAACGAAACTCGACGGGAACTTTGGGCTTGAAACCAGTCTGGACGAGTGTTCTAGATGCTTCTAGGATGGTGACCATCCCGGGGCCACCATGATTGGCGGCAGGTGCTGGAGGAGTGGCAAATCGTAGTTGGCGGAATCGAGGTGAGACCCGGTGACGATGGCCGGCATTTCGGTGGCATGACTTATGTAGGATCGTACGGGAGCAGGGCAATCACGCTAATCTGGGGAAACTCGTGTGTAAACGTTTCGAGGGAGAGGTGCACCCGCGATAATCTAGTAACATCGTGGTAAGAGACAGAGAGAGATGGACGGCTCAGCCCCCCAAAAAGCGTGTGTACCTCGAGGACTTTATTGTAAACCCTGCTGTCGGAGTGGTTCAGGTTACCGAGGTTATGCGCCAAGTCTTCTACGTTGAGACTTTGGATGCTCTTCTCACGATGCCGAAAGTCGGACCATTCTGCAGTAGCGTGTGCATCAACTGCGTTGTCTCGTATGGGCGCCAATCCAAAATATCCCGCATCCTCCCACACATGCACACGGATGCACAAAAGGGAACGCACCAACATGTCTATTTGGAGAAGAGAACGTAGACACGGACAAGTTTTGGTGTCCGGTGAGATCCGTGAATGATGGTCCTTGTTTCCAAAGTCGTAGTTTGTCGGCCTCCGTCACCCATACGGGTTCTGTCCCGGCGACTTCTAAAAGTCGTCGAAGATGGCAGCATAAACGGACAGGGTCATCGTTGTGAGCAGCTAAAAGTCCGCCTCCGGGAGGATCTGCTGGCGCTGTGGAGGGGTGGACGGATTAGTAGGGCATCGTGATGTTTCAGAGTGAGTGTAATACGCCCCAAGTGCCAGCTACATCCGGAACTTTTTACTCGGGGGAAGCCTTGTTCAAAAATGCTTGTTCCACCGCATTTGCTCCTCAAACTCTTCCGACGACGTCCGAGTCCATGATGACTCCCAACCCCAGTTTCCAGGCAACAAAATCCGAATCCGTTGCTGACGTCGCCATAGACTCTGTTGTTTACTCGCAGCGTCGCCGTCGGTGATACCGTTGACCACACAAGTAGCGTACTCGCACGTGTAACTGAGTTTGATGGTGAGCGGGCACGTGAGCCAGGTTGTCGTGGGAGAATTTATGATTAGTCAGCAGGGCAGAAGGCAGCGACGAGCCTGGTTCAACCGCGCCCACCCCGTCCAGAGCGATGCCACCACCACCGTTTTCGTCGCCGCATAACCAGCTTTCCTTCCCTGCCCTCTACCTTTACCCTCTCAATGACACCTTCGTTCCAAAACATATCGCTCTCATTGGTGGCCAGCGCGTCAAGATTGGTCGCCAAACCAACGCTAAAACGGTACCTGCCGAACGAAACGGTTACTTCGACTCAAAAGTCCTCTCCAGGCAACATGCTGAAGTTTGGGAGGACAACGGCAAGGTATCTCTTTTCTACTTGTCATTTTCTCTCTCCCATTCCCTTTCATCCCAGATCTTCATCAAAGACGTCAAGAGTTCCAACGGCACTTTTATCAATGGCGAACGTCTCAGTCCCGAGGGCGTGGAGTCAGAGCCCTTTGAATTAAAAAACGACGATATCGTGGTACGCTTCCCTGTCCTTTTCTCATTTCATCTGTCATCCGACCTTGCATAGGAATTTGGCATCGACATTATTGGCGAGGACAACAAAACGACTATCCACCACAAAGTCGCCGCTCGTGTGTTGTGTGTATTCACTGAGGAGGACGCCCAGGACGCCGCCCGCGTAGAGCGCATGCAAACCCCCCCAAGCATCTCCGGTGGTCCTTCCCAACCGAGCACTTCGGGTGCTTCCTCTCAGTTTTCGTTCGCACAGGGTCAACCCGTTCCTCCCGTACAGCGTCGAGCAACACTGCAGTCTCAAGCACTCGGCGGGATGGGCGGGATGGGTGGCAGTATGAGGCCTCCGGGCAAAAGTGGTCTCAGCTTCGACCACATCCTCAGCCGTCTACAAGGCGAGCTCCAGAAAAGCCGTGAGACGGGCGCTGAGTTGCACTCGTTAACGGCCGCGATGAACGACATTCACGATACCTTGGGCGGAAGTTTAGTAAGTGCTCACCACATTCGTCGGGTCGGTTCCCATTGACGACTTCTTCCACAGCAACCCAACCTCCCACACTTCCCTACCAACCTCCCCCCTGTCCGTCCCCCACAACCCCAACCCGTACATGAACCCGCACAACCTGCTGATTCCGGATCTGTTCCGGCCACTATGCTCAACGAACTTCGTTCTCAGCTCCACGATACTCAAGCATCTTTGGCAACTCATGTCGACAAGGTGCGTGCCCTCGAGGACATGCTCGCTGAACACGAAGCCATCAAGGCCGACGTTGCTTCACTGCGCGACCTCATTGATGAGCGGAAACGTGAACTCGAGGTGTCCCGGCGATCCACAAGCTCCCCATCCGCACACCACGACCAACATCATGGCGACCTGCGCAATGGCTACCGAGCAGACGACGACGATGCGTCCAGCATCCACACCATCGTGCCACACGGCTTGGGGAGAGTGGAGGAGGAAGACGAAGACCAGTTGGTGCCTGAGGAGGAGGATGACGAAGATCGTCGACGTCGTCGAGAGGAGCTTGGACGTCCGCGGACGCCGGAGCCCACTGGAATGGGTATGGTGGAGGATGACGAGGATTCCCCTGAGACGAAGCGCAGACATCGGCCATCATCGCCATTACAACAACCACACGACACTGCATCTGCCGCCATCGACGAGTTGGCCGAGCGACTGTCTGCACTCAGTGGCCGGATAGATACGGCAGTGGAATTCAACAACTCCCTCCAGGCGCAGCACACCGCGGCTCAAACGACTATATCGCAGCTACAGTCCAAAATTACGGCGTTGGAGGAACTACTACAAGCGACTCAATCACAGCTGCAGCAACAAAGCACTGCTCAGGAAGCTGCTCAGGCGGAGATTCTCAAGGCTGTTCGTGAGCCACCGCGCGATCCCGAGCGTGAATCCCTGACGGTGATGCTTGATGAGTGGAAGAAGAATGTTGAAAGTCAGTGGAGTACCGTCCAGGAGGAGTGGTCGCAAGAAAGAGAGAGGCTTAGTAAGGTGAAGGAGGAATGGGAGAACCGAGCGCGGACGCTGGAACTGTCATTGGATGCCAAGATCAATGCAGGCGTGTCATCGCTGATGGCGTTGCAACGTCAGGACCGGTTTCCAAACGGAGATATCAAGCTCAATGGTGGTGGGCTGGTTACACCACCAAGTCCTGTCAGTGTCGCCTCAAATCCTGGTCGGACAAAGTCACGACGACGACGATCAAGCTCTTCGCGCAGTCGTTCACGGTCGAGTTCACCTATTTCGTCGATTGAAATGATAGAAGGGGCGGTCAATGGGGACCATGATGGGTCCAACCCGGGTTCACGGCGTGTGTCGGATCAATTTCGACGATCGCGATCACCTTCTCCATCAATAGTCGACAGCGAGCCAGAGTCATGCAGCCAAGTGCTCGAACGTGGTGCCCAGTATCCGATTACCCCTGCCCCGTCGGTGAAGGACTCTCCCGAACAACCCCCATTGAACCCTCTTGCGGTTATTGTGGAATCGAAGACGGAGATGCCGTTGCGCACGTCCGGGGCTGTTGGTCATCTCACGGTCTCACACGTATCACTTCTGATAACGTATTTCTTTCAGTTCCGTCTGAATTTGACGACGGCCGTAGGTGTGATGGTTGTCAGTATCGCGACGGCAGCGGTGCTATGGCGAGTGAAGCAAGACTAGGACATAGGGAATGTGGAATCATCATGGGGACTGTTCAATGGCACTCGTTTATGACCAACGTGGTTTCTGGTTTGATTTGATTACTTTATTATTCTTTTTTCTCCTCGTTGCTTTTCGACTTTATTGGCGATTTGTGAATAACCCTATGCAGCCCTTGTTCGCTTTAATGACAGCATGACCATTCCCCGTTCCTCCGCCGTATGACGTGCTGCTGACGTTGAATGAGGACATGAGCGCTATGTACCAGTAAAGGTTGCTGTTCGGTCGATTTGTAAGAGTTTGTCAGCCAATAGTCTCTGGACGATGTATATAAACCACCCCATGAAGCTGCCACATTTTTGGATCCAACCACCTACTAGTAACAATGACGATCACCTACGAC